>CM072518.1:8699452-8723839 GCA_036898135.1 Oncomelania hupensis | reverse complement strand
GTTTTAAATTAACCAACACTTTGTGTTCAAACCTTGCTCTTTTTTATTTATTTATTTTTTAACTGTTGGTCTGAGGACTTTTTTGAATACGTTGAAATTGTTTGATGCATTTCTCTGACACTGGGTATTTGACCACCATCCTGCACAGGGGAGATAGGGTGCGGGTGGGTGGGTGGGTAGGGGTGTGAGGTTTGGATGGAGTGAGGAGCGGTTGCAGAAAGAAGAGAGAGAGAGTTATAAAAAAAACATTTTTAAAGACAATGCGATTTTTTTTCAAGAGGTAAACCTGCGTGGTTTTAAAAGACTGATTTATCTTATTAAAAAATAACACTTCCGGAGTTATGGCAGAAAAGGCACTGAAGTTTAATTTGAGGAATTTAAATAGTTGGAAGTGAGATACTTATTCCGCCCAAGTTTGCGTAGCACAAGTCTTCGATACCCTGGACAGTCAAAGGAAACATCTTAGAACTTGACTTCCCCAATTCAAATCGCACGAACGTTAGAATTTTGCGGTAAACTCCCGCGGGTTTGAGGTTTATTCCATTCGAACTGTACTGACTTGAAGAATTGAAATCGTTGAAATCGCATTAACATTAGAATTCTGTGATGAACTAAACCATTATGCGTTTGAGATGTACTCCATTTGTTTGCAACATTGTGGATCTGTGGGGTACACCGAATCTGTCACATTAATGGTAATTCTACACTACAAGGGCAAATACTAACATCAGTTTCCCATCCGTTTGTTATCCATTCTCTGGCCCTGGGAGTAAACCGCTGAAAATGCCACTGTCTGTGATCTTTCGGAAAAGAAAGTCTTTGAGGAAATTTAACGCAAACTCAAAATTACGTTCTCTTGAGTTACTACTACTACTACTACTACTACTACTACTACTACTACTACTACTACTACTAATAATAATAATAATAATAATAATAATAATAATAAATAATAATAGTAATAATAATAATAATAATAATAATAATAATAATAATAATAATAATAATAATAATAATAATAATAATAATAATAATAATAATAAATTGCATTTATACAGCGCATTTTTCATTAGAATAACAACTTAATGCGCTTACACACATCATTTGTACGCATCGTCACAACATTGGCACTACATCACGTCTGAAAAGGAACGAATAATAGTAAATTTTAAAAAAAAATCAAAGAGCTGTTCTTGAGCTAATACAGCGCTATACAATCATCATCATCGTCATCATCAGCATCATCATCATCATCATCATCATCATCATCATCATCATCATCATCACCATCATTGTCGTCGTCATCAATCATCATCATCATCAACATCAACAGGAAGACAAGCACAGTGTGCAAGAGAAACACACGTTCTATTTTGCAAGTAGACTGCCACGGTAATTACTGTACTCTCTCTAGACTCTTGAAGTTTGAAATGTCCACATTGACGTTTAGACTAAGAAGGACGGACTGTCTTCTCTTCCTAAACCCACGTAGGGTCGCGTCGCCTCCCGTAGTCTAAAAGCTGAAATTTAATAGGGCTATGTAGTTAGGGCGGAATCTTGTGTTCTTATTGAAGAGCGCGAGGCTACAGGTTGCGTTAAAAGACGCCGCCTTGTTCGCTAATGTTTAATTTTATTCGAGGTCAGTTCGTTCAAACGGCGTCCGCAAGTTATCCAGAAAGTAAATAACGGCAATTTTCTGTAAGAGTAGTTCAGACAAATTGTAAAAAGTTGTATAAAACTTGTTGCGGTGTTTAATACAATCCTTGCTACGAGATAATTGGCCACCGTTTCAGCCATAGGCTTTCTAAAGTGTCCTCAGGAAACGGATCTCATTTTTTAAAATCAAAACTTTCATAACTTGTCAAAAGTTACAGATCTTGCAGTTGCAGTCAACTTTTACTCCACTTCACTAGTTTAAAACAACAACAACAACAACAACAACAACAACGACAAATAACAACGAATGTAGACAGAAAACACAGGAATGTAGACAGAAAAAATACATGAATATAGACAGAAAACCACAAATGTAGACATGAAAATATAACATGAATGTAGACAGAAAATAAAACATAAAAGTAGACAGAAAAAAGACAGAAAAAAACATGAATGTAGACAGCCAAAAAAGAATGTATGCAGAAAAAAAGTATGTAGATTGAAAAAACATGAATGTAAACAGAAAAAACATGAATGTAGACAGAAAAAACCATGAATGTAGACAGAAAAAACATGAATGTAGACAGATTTGTTTTAAAGTAACATACGATAATAGAAGAATGTTGATAGATGAGTCACATGAGATAAATATATTAAGCTTCATAAAGCTGTTTTGTTTTACATAAAGCCATTGGAGCCATTATCAACCGCTTCAGTTGGGTTGACGATGACTAACTGACGATGACTAAGTTAAAATGTATAAGGCGTGCCTGTATAACAAACAAGACTTTTCTGTAGGCATCAAGTAAAAGGGACTTAGCACACGGGTGTACACCAACAACAGACAAAGTATTGAAGCGTTCAGGCACTAGAAACGGCATACTAATTGGTAGTACTATATTGTTATAAGGGCAAGCTAACAAATGTCGTAGGCTATATAATAAATCACTGCTATGACAGAACTGTGAATGATTGATCTCACTCTACTGACCATGTAATGGACCCAGGTGTTACAGGCAGGCACTATGTACAAGTTTAATATTTCAGGTGTGATGCTACCGTCCCACCAATGATACTGGAAGAAAAGTACTACTCGGAATCACAAAGAACGGGATTCACCGAAGCATATATTACGGAGCAAAAGGTTGGAGGTTGTAATGAGGGAGATAAAACTAAAACGACGAACGCACAAATCAAACACAACGCAGACAAATGCAACACACGACAACAAAAACACAATCAACAAACTCAACTTCGAGTAAACATCTAGACAAACATGAACACTAATCGATGAACCCACAAAACACGATTCAAACAAGGCCAACACGAAACAAAGCTCAAGCCCAATACTAAAAAGCCGAAAACAAACCAAAAGGCAAATGACTCACCTCAGGAAAAGGGCAGAAAGAGGGTCCAATATGGTCCATGGATTCTTCAGTCAGCATAGCACTGCAGCCTCCTTCTTCCGGGATCGGAGCCGAGGGGGCGACTCTGGTGGTGCCGCTCAGCTCTCGGTGCGGTTCGAACCCGCAGCTCTCCAGGGCGGACAATGCAGGGCCGTAGGGTCCATGGCTGATAGTGTGGCCCTTCTTGAAGCTGTCTCCTCCAGGAGGCACAGGCTGAGAGAGAACGCTGAGGTTTTTAGCATTGTCGCTAGAACCGTCGTCGCCATCAGCGGAACTAGACACCATTTTGGCCACCCCTTTCCCGTCTCCGCGTCGGGCCTGCCTGCGGCGCACGTCCGAGTTGCGGAGATGGACAATGACAGCGATGACGATGACGGCGATGACGAAGGTAACGCCAGCGATGACGCCGGCGATGACGACGTAGTTTTGTCCTGACGCGCCGCCGACACCAGCCAGATGCGTACCGTTGGTGATGCCGATGTGGACGTCCAAGAACGCCTGAGAGGACATTGGCGGGTTGCCGTGGTCTTGAGCTCTGGAAATGAGGAGTGGCGAACGTCAAGATTTATCCTATAACTACTATTTAACAAAGAAAGTGTTCACGTTTTTCAGAACTTTACGTCAATTTGCAACTTGCATGAACATAATCAAATGAGAAAATATACAGATGCCTAATTGAATTAGGCTTTTTAAATATAGCAAATATGAAAATGCACAGTTAATCGCGATGCTTTTTAAGCCTATAACGATGATAAAAACAACACAAACGTTCAATGAAATTGTTATTCACTTTTAACCAAAAAAATAACGATACACGACGGCTACAACTCAAACTAAAATATTCTACTGCAGTTTAAAAGGGCCCAAAACTTTAATTGTGTTCATTGGAATGCACGGCCATTTGCGTGACAGGTTGTTTCATTGCGTGAGGTCATAGTTATGGATTGCAAGACATAAGACCAATCCACAACCCCACTGTTTCCACTGCCTGCATAACCGTTCTACATGTTGTAAGCCTGTCAGTATACAAAGAGAAATAAATCATCCTTATAAACGCAACGCACTTGAGTCTGAGGTGAAGGATGGTTCCAGACAACAGTTGGAGGTTTCGGATGACGAAGATGTCGCCAGTCTGGTTGTTCAGCCCCAACCATCCTCCCTCGTTCCCGCCGCTGATGTCATAGGTCACATGACCGTTCTGCCCTTGGTCGGCGTCCACTGCTCGGACCTAAAACGGGAGAAAATGGAGGAAGTCGCGTTATTGGACCGGAAGAGTTCATAACACACAAAACAAATGAACAAAGAGACGTATGGAAATAGAACGATGCTGAGACAGACGAAGAAGAAGAAGAAGAAGAAGAAGAAGAAGAAGAAGAAGAAGAAGAAGAAGAAGAAGAAGAAGAAGAAGAAGAAGGAGGAGGAGGAAGAAGAAGAAGAAGAAGAAGAAGAAGAAGAAGAAGAAGAAGAAGAAGAAGAAGAAGAAGAAGAAGAAGAAGAAGAAGAAGAAGAAGAAGAAAGAAGAAGAAGAGAAGAAGAAGAAGAAGAAGAAGAAGAAGAAGAAGAAGAAGAAGAAGAAGAAGAAGAAGAAGAAGAAGGAGGAGGAAGAGGATGGAGAGCATCAGGAGAACAAGATCAAGAAAAACAATACTAAGGAGGAGAAGCAGAAGAACAAGAACAAGAAGAACAATCAAGTGGATAAAAGAAGAAGAAACAGAAGAAGAAGAACAACAACAACAACAATAGCAACAACCACTATAAGTTAGTTGGTGATCATTGCCAGACGGACACTGACCCTACACACAGGTGAGCCAGCAGGGAGGTCAACGGCCAGCCGGATAGTGGAGTTGGACGGTGTAGGGAACTGGAACTGTGGACTGTGGTCGTTGCTATCCACCACTCTGATGGTCAGTGTTGACGTAGAGGTTAGCATAGGGATCCCCCTGTCTCGGACCAGCACTGGGATGATGTAGCGGTCGGCTTGCTCCCTGTCTAACCTTGCCCTCACTCGCAACGCTCCAGGGGTCAGCACCTCAAAAGGAGAGAGAACGGATGAATCGCTGGTGTTGGTGGTTACAGGCGAAGACGATTCTGACGATGAAGAAGAAAATGCCATTTCGCCAGCCAGGGCGACCAATACTACCGTTCCGTTTAAGCCTTCGTCTTCGTCAGCGACGCTGATGTTCATGACGTAGCCGACCGGGACACTCTCGCTGATGTAGTAGTCGGTGCGGTTGACGCGTGGCACGTTGTCGTTGACATCCGCGATGCGCACAGACACGCTTCCGGTTCCGGTCAAAGCAGGCGTCCCGGAATCCACCGCATATACGGTCAGAGAATAGTAGGGAATGGCCTGAAAACGAAAGAAGGAAATGCAGTTAAGTTAGCACTAAAAAGGTAAGAGCGAGACTTTCCCGTAATCTTTGGATCTAAGGGTGTGACAATAATAATAATAATAATAATAATAATAATAATAATAATAATAATAATAATAATAATAATAATAATACGGGTATTTATATAGCGCTTTTTCCTAATGGCATTAGCTCAAAGCGCAGTATCTTCCTCTTATCAAGGCCAAATTAGCGGTCTTCAAACTACAGACTCATATTACTCCTGAAAATTACTGAATTACGGAAAAATGGTTTGATATTCCGAGAAAGGGAAAAAATACAAGCAAAAGTAAAACAATATTAAGCTACCTCTCTGTCGAAAGTGCGTCTAGTTGTAATCCATCCAGTCAGCGGGTGGATGGAGAAAAGCAGCGAGGACTGCGCATCCAGAGAATATGCCGTAATGACGTTGTTGGTGCTGTCGTCCCGATCCGTGGCTGTGACGCGAAGCACGCTCTCTCCCGCGCCACCATTTTCTGGCACTGAACCTGGGGACAAAAAACCTAAATGACTTAAATACTGAAAACATATTACACTTCGCAGATAGGGACTTTAATAGCGTAGCAGGAACCAATGGGTACTGATCACAAAATGAAACCCACAGACGACCATAATCAGGTTATAAGCACCATTGAGTGGAGATGAGGTCTGATGCATGCGCAGCTATCATCAACAAAATAAGCTGTGAACGTTTAACCAAAGCAACTGCTGCTATTATTGTAGTATATAAAAAGTGGGTATAAATCTGTTCCCACGTATCCTTGGCTGTGCTGCCCTCCATTTGCGGAGCTTTGTGTTAAGAAAGAGACCCAATTTACCCTTTTCTTTATTTATTTTTTTGGGGGGGTGGGGGTGGGGTGGAAATTATGGTCCAAAATTTAAAAATCCCAAGTATTTAAACAACATTGTGGCAGCTAGGTGAGATCATCAAAAAAGGAAAGGAAAAAAGGGGTAAACATACCAGTAAATACTCGCTCCACAAAGACCGGGGCGTTATCGTTGACGTCTCGGAGGATGACGGTGAAGGTTGCGGTGGAGGAAAGAGGAGGGTCGCCGCCGTCGCTGCAGACGAGGGGGACCCTTCGCTCCTGTCTCTCTTCGCGGTCCAACTGCTGACTGACCACGATGCCAAAGCGGGTGGCCGTGTTGTCCAGCTCTTGTAGGCTGAAGCAGCTGTCCAGGCTTCTGCAGGTCACCTGGTTAAGACGGCAAACATGCATTAGAAATCCCATTATTGCAGCCTGTTGCGTTTGTGTATCTGGACGACAACTACCGATGCTGTGTTGGCGAACAAAACACAGACCAATGGACTTTCTGACCCACCTCATCCAACATGTGACACTCCTATTTTTATTTTAGTTGTTTTTTTTACACTGGAATAAAGTGTATTTGACGTGACTTGGCTATTTATTTTAATCAATATTTCCTGTCACCAAACATCAAATAATACCAACCTGTCCTTCCGCGCCCACATCCAGCTCCTCCACCACGAGCTTGCCCAGGAAATAGCCCAGCTGGACGTTCTCGGACAGTATAGCAGAGCGCTCCCCGTAGGCAGGTTCAGCCAGGATCAGGTCCAGCTTAGGAGGAGTGTTGCCCACGTCGGCTACGTAGATTCTGAGGATGGCCTGAGACACCTGCGGAGGTACTCCTCTGTCCATCACCTCCACCACGCTCTGAAAACTCCGCCCTGATTTGTAGCGTAAGTCGGCCGCCACCACTAGCTCTCCTGTGTAAATACAAAGCAATAAACGACATTAGTTTATTTTTTTTTTAAAGAAATATCGCCTTTCTTTCTTTTTATATTAATTTGTTTTCTTCTCCTTCCTACGTAGACTTTCTTTCCTATATTGCATTCTTGCTTCTCTGTTGTTGCTGCAGCCTTTTTTCTGTTTTATTCTTCTCTCCTATCTCCTTCCCCCTTCTTTAGCTAGTAAACGGGAAGACTGGAAAATAGGTGCGTGAGGAGAAGAAGGGCTTACTACGACCGTCAAAAACACTGTACATCATCTCAGCAGCACCATCAATGAAAATCATAAACAAGCAGATGCTGCGCCCCGGGTGGCTTGAGTTAGAAACTACTAAACCTATATTGTCCCGCGCCTTGAGCAGCCCTAGAGTTTGGAAAAGCGCTATAGGAAGGAAATAAAATCAGTAAATAAATAACACAAAATAAAATGATTTCTCTTACCGGAAGTGTCATTGAGGCTGAAAAGGCTGGTGACTTCGGAAGACGCCAGTTGACTGAAGCGATACCTCAGCTGCCCGTTCTCGCCGATGTCTGCGTCGCTGGCGGTCAGATGTCCGAACACCGTCCCTGCTGGCGTAGTCTCCATCACCGTCAAGTTAAACGACTCCTGGCTGAATTGTGGCGCGTTGTCGTTGACGTCGATCACCTCAACGTTGACTGAGAGCGTGCCTATCGCCATTAGATACAAATTATTATAGCCATTGGATGGATGTGGATTTATTGTATTTTAAAATATATATTATTAACTTGTCATCTTGCGTGAAATTGGGGTCGCTTTCTCAGCGTGGGCACGTCGGCTGCTTCGGCGCTACCCAAGGTCAATGGGGAATAGGATCCTCAACATCCTTCCAAATTTCGAATCTATATACCTAACTTCACATCCACAAACAAAGAAAAGCACCTGAATTTGTTGCACATACACACACAAAATATGTAAAAAGAAACTTGTAAATAAAAGGAGAGAAGGAGAGCAAAACAGAAAGAACGAAAGAAATTGAGAAAGGAAGAAAGATAACGAAGGAGAGAAAGAAAGAAAGAACGAAGGAGAGAAAGAAAGAAAGAACGAAGGAGAGAAAGAAAGAGAACGAAGGAGAAAAAGAAATAGATAAATTAAGAAAGAAAGACAGAAAGAGAACGAAGGAGAAAAAGAAATAAATAAATTAAGAAAGAAAGACAGAAAGAGAACGAAGAAGAAAAAGAAATAAATAAATTAAGAAAGAAAGACAGAAAGAGAACGAAGGAGAAAAAGAAAGAAAGAAAGAGAGAAAGAAATAAAACAGAAAGAAGGAAAGAGAAAGAAAGAAAGAAAGAAAGAAAGAAAGAAAGAAAGAAAGAAAGAAAGAAAGAAAGAAAGAAAGAAAGAAAAAGAGATATTTGGTAAAGTTATTTTTGCATTTATTTTTGTTTTACAATTCACAATTAACTAGGGTTTTTAAAAAAAGGTTTAAACAACTTAACACCCGCCACCCCCTCCCCCCAAAGCAAATGACAAAGAAAATTGTAAAAGGCACACGACAGCAAGGTTTAATAGTATATACTTTAATATCAATAATAATACTGTATAGAAGTGCTGTACCCTTCAACACCTTACCTGTGTGTGCACTGGATCCCACCCCATCAGTGGCCAGGATCAGGAAGGAGTAAGACGCCACAGATTCTCTGTCCAGCGGGCTTAAAACTTGGATCTTCAGCGTGGAACTCCCATCCAACCTCTTCATCTCTTTAAGGCTGAACACGTCGCTCGCTTGAAGTGAATAACTGTTCACCGAAATGCAATGACATTGTATAAATAACACATGAACACAATTTAAAACAAAAAAGTTCTTAAAATTTTTATAACACGTTAACATACTAAAAGTGCCTTTCAATCATCATCATCATCATCATCATCATCATCATCATCATCATCATCATCATCATCATCATCATCATCATCATCATCATCATCATCTTCATCTTTCTCCTCCTCCTTATCATCATCAATCATTATCCATCCACCCATTTCAATATGGGGACAGCTCTTCATTTTCTGACATATAATGCAATAAAAATAATAAATTGTACAAAAATACTACTACTACTACTACTACTACTACTACTACTACTACTACTACTACTACTACTACTAATAATAATAATAATAATAATAATAATAATAATAATATAGGATGCTATCAAGCGCTTTTTCTTCAATCGTACTCAAAGAGCGGAGATCTGAATACATGGGTTTTTCGATCCATTAATAATGGGGACTATCAATATCCTATAAGTTTCAAAATGGGGAACATCGATTACATGAGAACTGAATTACGTCATAAACTCTACAACCTGTGACGTTTACTCTTTTAGTTTAGTAAAAGGTTTTTCTATAAGGTCATTTTCTTTCCTTTATTTTGATAAAGATTGTGTGGTCAGTTTGAAATATATTTTAATTTTTAATCCAATCCTCTTTCCACCCCTCCCGACCGACCTCTTCAGAAATGTGTGTTCACCTGATGTTGGTATTCAAGCCAACGTCCTTATCCAATGCCCCAGAGATGGGAAATTCGGAACTGGGGGGAGACGACTCTGGCACGTTGAGGGTGATCTCTCTCTTAGGGAACGTTGGGGCGTTATCATTGATATCATCGACCATGATGTGGACAGTAAGCAGTTTGACGAATCTGACGTCAGTGGATACCGATACGTCAAATTCTAACCGGCAGACGACCATGTTGTCACAAATCTGCAACGAAAGAAGAAGAATGGTGTCCATAAGTTTTTATTCGAATACCAAGAGTATTTTATGTTCTATTGAAAGGAAAGCACTGCTAAATCTGTCACACCCAAACACACACAGACAAACATACACACGCACACACACGCCCTCACAGTCCATTCAGAACCATCTTCAGCACCTCACTCAACCCTCATCCAACACAAACATTTTTGTCCTACTTGCTAAAAAATAAACAAAAAAACTGCGTTATTTTCCACTGCACTTAAAAAAAACAATACCGCCCTGGGCCTGACAATAATACCAAGGACAAAGTCAACGCAACCTTCTCTTTCTGCGGGGTGCAGCAGAACGGAAACGTAATTAGCCGGGTGGGTGACGTCATCAGCGCGGCGGCGTAATGATGGTGCGTGGTTGGTCGACCGTTGTACCCCCCACCCTCCCTTCCTCCCTCCTTCCCCCCACCCTCTCTCTTTCTCTCTCTCTCTCTCTCTCTCTCTCTCTCTCTCTCTCTCTCTCTCTCTCTCTCTCGGTGCCGCCAGAGAGACTGTGCCTTGTGCTGATAGGGGTGGTAACTTGAGCAGAGGTAATCGCACCCGGATCTCTCTCAAATGTGGACATTGATTGATCGGCTCGGCCATCGTTTCCTCACATGATTCCACTTTCGCATACACGTGCAAACACACACACGCATGCAACTTTATGCACAAACACACTTAGATCATCCATATATACACACACGTCCACGCGTCCGCAAATGTACATATACGCACATAAACACACCCTGCCCCTCCCTCTCTCTCTCACTGTAAATAATGGCTATTGTTTACATTACAGCTCCCCATCCTCCAACTCCACTACGACATCATACCAGACTCCCCCCACCCCCCTCCGTCTCCCTTACCAGGCCCCCTTCCAATCGCACCCCTTCAGATTAAAGTTTGAAGTGCAATGGAGAGTATTGACAAAAATGTAATGAGTGAAACAGGCTAGGGAAATATAATTGATTTCAAGCTGTGAGACCGGAGGCTATTTCACAGACTAATTAAGTACATTAATCATGCCGGTATTACTAGACGTATTATCATGCTATTTCTATAATTGTTCTTTCATTTTTATTTCTACTCTATATTGTTTAGACCATGAGCTGATTTATTTTATTTTACTCCTTGCATAACACACTGTTTTAACTACGGGAAAACATTATCATTCAATTCATCATCATCATCATCATCATCATCATCATCATCATCATCATCATCATCATCATCATCATCATCATCATCATCATCATCATCATCATCATCATCATCATCATCATCATCATCATCATCATCATCATCATCATGCTTGAGGATCGTTCAGTGCACAGAGGATGACATTAAGTGTAGTTTTGATACAGGAGGAGTTGCAGGGCTTTATATTTCTCTCCATTGCTTTGAGTGGCTCTTGGGTGCAGTTGTAGCACTTTCCAGTGTTAGAAGAGCGGTATTAGGAGGTGGATACCTTTCCTCAGGACCAGTATCATGAGGAAAACTTCATATAACTCTCTCTCTCTCTCTACGCCCCCCTCTCCCGCTTTCCTATCCCCCTCCCCCCCCCCCCACTCCCGGCATCCTCTCTTGCTCTGCTTTACTTCGACATTCTTATTGAGAAGTATTAAAAACAATGTTAAACCAAACAATTAATTGTACATAATTTTATTTTAATATTATGTATTGTTTTCTTATATTTACCTGTTCTCTGTCGATCATGGCGTTGGTGAAGATGACGCCTGTCCTGCTATTGATGCTGAAGGAAGACGTGATGCGGATGCCGTCGCCAGAAAGGATCTGGAACTGAAGCTTCTCCACCTCTGCCGCGCTCACCTCAGCCGTGATGTTGCTGTCATCCTTCACGCTTCCCACCCTGGTACCTGACAACAGGAGGAGAAAGAGGATGCAGAGAAAACGTTGGAGGAGCAGAAGGAGAAGATGGAGGAAGGAACAGCAGGAGGGGATGAGGAAGAGGATGACGAGATGCAAACTATAGTAGTAGTAGTAGTAGTAGTAGCATAATATTATTGTTGTAGTGGTAGTAGTAGTAGTAGTAGTAGTAGCATAATATTATTGTTGTAGTGGTAGTGGTAGTAGTAGTAGTAGTAGTAGTAGTAGTAGTAGTAGTAGTAGTAGTAGTAGTAGTAGTAGTGGGAAGAGGAGAACATGGAGGATAAGTGCGCTAAACAAAAGGAAGAAGAAGAACAGGAAGAAGTACATCACCCATAATTGTACCTGCCCACAACGCTAATTAACAAGCCCACCAAAAAATCAACTTGGGTAGGGAGGGGTTTGGAGGTGGGTTAAGAAGAGTGAGGACGAAATAAATTAAACAAACCTGAATTCATCATCATCATCATCATCATCGTCGTCGTCGTCGTCGTCCAACATCATCATTACCATAGTCGCCGTCATCATCATCATCGCAATTATCATCATTGCTGTCCTCAACAATAACAACAACAGTAAAACGGATCTTACCAGACGGCAGTTCCTCAGTGACGTGAAACACGATGGCAGCAGAAGTTAGGCAGCTGAAGTTTATCAACACCATCAGAAACACCGCAACCATATTTTTTAATTCCATCGTCCGTCCTCTAGAACGACGCGACATGTTTTAAAATTCGCGTCTTTGAAACACTCGTTCAATGTAGAAAATTATCAAACACAAAATGGCACCAAAAAAAGTTTGTTTCTCTTTGAATTCGGACGTGTTCCTTCGAAAGTTTATATTTTTGATTTTAGCACAGAAACAGTCTTATTGCGAAACTATGACAAGCTGTATTTGTTTACATTTGAGAAATTTGCAAAAACCTGTTCTACCAAACTTGCCTACTTCTGCACAACGTAAGCTGTTTTAGTTTCTTGCACCGAAGAGTTCTCAATGTATCGAAAGTAGGTAATAGTACTGTCTGGGAGAAACGCGTGGTGGCATGGTCGTTGTACGTTTTGTTCAATGCCGACTCAGACGGATGATTATAAAGAAGGCAGAGCGGTTAGTGAACTCTCACTGTCCAATCATCGGTGCCAGACACAAGGTCGAATACCCGTCGCTGCTGGCAATAGCAGGCAATCTTTCTCCTCCCCTGATGTTGTCATGAGTCGTCTGTTCCTGTCTTGAGTGGACTCGTCTGCTGCGGGCACTGAACTTTTGGTAACTAACAGAACAGCGGACCACTCCCTTTCTTTTTTTTTCTTTTTTTTTTCTGCTGACGACGCTTGTCTCCACCGTCACTGCTGTTGCTGTTGTTGTTGTTGCTGCTGCCGCTGCTGCACTCGTGACGTCACTTCCTGTGCATCGCGCCTCGGTTGCCTAGGCTTTTCTTCGCGTGGCGCGCTGGCTTTTCCACCCCAAATCTGCAAACAGACAAAGAAAGGGTTGAAATCGATTTTTCAAAAAAGTCCCTGTCCGTGGTGACAAATTCAGAAACTGGGCACCGCGCCTCATCAAGGGACGGCTAATGGCCATGGAAATTTAAATAACAATGACGAGATGCTCAAGCAACGAGGCATATTAAAACGAAGGAGAAATAAAGGGAAAAATGGAAGTTGTACAAGACAATGACAGTACTGCACAAACAAAGAAAGGAAAACGCACAGATAAAACAAAGAGTCGATTGAGGCGTTAAAACAGAAGGAGAAAAAAAAGTATAACGGATGCAAAAGAAAATATAAGAAAAGTAAAACAAGTAAAGAAAGAACAAAAAGGCGATAACGGGATTTTTAAAAAAAGGAAATAAACCCATTACTTAAAAGGCTTTGTTTACACTTGGCGAGAAAGGTTTAAACTAAAATTCGCATTACTATTACTTTAAACAACAATAAAGTAAGTTTTCGTTGCTCAAACCAACCGCCAAAGTTTGAAGTTTCCATTTTGGTTCTGACCGGGAGTGATTTCCCCTGTTTTAATGGTACATCGATGCTATAGCCGTGTGGCCATTGACACTATTTCTGAGTGAAACACGCGGCTTAGAGAATGCGTCTTTGGTGTCTGTTGTAGGGTAGGGTCTATTGTATCATCCTAAAACGAAATACCTTACGAGCAATTTGTTTTACGGGTTCTGCCTCTTACCGGCTTCGGTAGCTGCAATTATTTTTTAGTTCCAGAATATTGGCTGGCTAACCCACATCTAACCCACAAGCCATTGGACAACACGATGACCTGCTCACAGTGGTGAAGAAACGGAAACTCCGATGGTATGGCCACGTCACCAGATCATCAGGCCTTGCAAAGACCATTCTGCAAGGCACAGTGCAAGGAGGTAGAGGAAGGGGGAGACCGAAAAAGAGGTGGGAGGACAACATTCGAGAATGGACTGGTTTGACACTGAGCGAAGCCATGAGGGCTGCTGAGGACAGAGAAAGATGGAGTATGCTGGTTAAACGATCATCTGTGGTGCCCCTACGACCTTCGGGTTATGGGACAGGATAGGATAGGAACCCACATCTGTTACTATTAATAGGCACAAAAACTACGGAATTTATTCATGTAGAAAATAACTATTCTTTCGAAATAGTTAGGATTTTGGGTCACATTTTTTCAGTGGTGCAACACTTATTGTGAATGTTTAAACTAAAAATGATCGGTCACGTAGGCGTGGTCAGAGTGGGTCGCTGTAATTAAAGTGAAGGGAATAGAAGACGAATTAGGCAACATAGAGAACGAAAAAAGCTTCACCCTACTCGCTCTCTCCTCCAGTCCAAAATCAAAATTACAAAATAATTCCATAACTTGCAATCGGTGAAAGTACATAAACGAAACACACACAAACGAACAAGAAAAGGGCAATAAAATATGCTCGAAGCTTTAAAATGAAAAATAAAAACAGACACTCAGCACAATCCTGATTTATTACACGTCGATTTCCTTTCAAATCACATTTAACGCGGGGAAAAAACCCAAGAGGACCCATTACAGAAAATATTTTCCAACGAGCCAGTGGGTAAATCGTTAAAGTATATTTCAGAACCCTATTAATATTATCTTTATTTTTTTATATCCAAGGTTGTGATGGTGAATGGTGAGTTTGTTTTGTTTTTTAATAGATTGTGAATGAGTGGTTTGTAAGTCAAATGAAATTTTATATATATTTATTATGTTGGCGTATATGCATGCAATATTTGTAGTAAAAGAACTGAAGAGATTTAAGTTTGTGTGTACGTGTGTGAGCGTGTGTGTGTGTGTGTGTGTGTGTGTGTGTGTGTGGGTGTGGGTGTGTGTGTGTGTGGGTGTGCGTGTGTGTGTGGATATCAGAGTATAGTTGACAGTATAATGTACTGTTGTGGAAACGTGGTCCTTGTGTTTGTATGAATTGCTTTTATTTTTATTTGTTTTAAAAACATGTCTGTATTTGATGATCTGCTATATGAATTCTCCATTGTGGGCCATACAGGTTGCTGACATGGCCTGGCTAAAAGCATAACCTGAATTAATACTTAACATAGGGCATGTCAAGTTGCGCTAGTGCTATATAAGTTACTGACAGCGATCCAATGAAATGGTCACCTGTGTTGGATCAGTTACGCTACAACGATAATTATATATGTTAACTGTTGTAGAAATAAAATATATTAATTGACATACGATACACACTGAAGTAGTAAATTCCTTTCTTTCAATGAAAACTAATTACACCATAAAATACTCACAGATCAAAGAAAATAATGGCACACTAATTAATTGCCGGCTGATTGGAAATTGTCAACATCAAAGAACCGACATGTACAATTTGATATTATATATAGTGTGCGGATCTTGATGAGCGCAGATTTCTTTCAGCTAACGGCCACGCCCAGATATACCCTTATTACCCGAAGGCATCCTTCTCACCCCCACCCTCCCCCTCAGCCAGGCACCCCAAACCCTCCTCAATCTCGTTTCTCCCCCTCCCTCCCTCCCTACCCCTTCCCCCCATATTCTCGTCGGGATTATCCCAACATGCACTTTGTTTTCGCATTTCCTGGTAACACACACTGTAGAGCACACACACACACAATACACAGATTCCCACACATACAAGTCACCCTTCCGCCAGCATCCTTATCTACCCCACCCCCACAAACCCTCGTCCGTCTCTCCCAACCCCTTCATAAGTGAAGAAAAATTGTTAAGAAAGGAAGAAAAGGTAAATATAGGCCGCGTCATTGTTAGCAAACATGACGTTACATTCTCGTACAATCAATCCCAAACTAATACGCTTGGTCGCATCTTCATCAATCATAAATTGAAAATGTCACATTAATCTCGCTTAATCTTCTAAGCTGCCGATAAAATGGCTCATGGACTCAGAAATGTTACGCTCATTAAACTTGGATGCACATTTTTTAACAGCACTCCCTCCCCCCCTCCCCCACACCCTCCCCCCACACATCTCCCATTTCTCACATTTTTTTAAACAGCTTCCCCCCCACCCCCCGCGCCCTTTCCTCTCCTTCCCACATCACTCAACTGCTATCTCCGCTAAAATTGCTAATTGACGCATATTATACACCCTTTTTTTTTAAAGCACGCGAGCGCGCACTCACGCACGCACACACACACACACACACAAACACACACACACGCGCACACACACACAAACACACTAATTCACTAAAATCACTTAGGGAAAAAAAGTCAATTAAGTGATATATTTGTTAGATTAAGGTAATATATATATAATATATATATTATTTTTTATTTTTTAACAGTTCAGTATTTCGATTACGCACCGACGCGTCCCTCAATCTTATCTGCAGTCAATCTTATCTGCAGTCAATCTTATCTGCAGTATCAGTAATGTATTACTGTGGATCCAGTGGTAAGATCCGCGCCTAGTGCGTCGAAAGAATGTTCGAATCAAAGCCGAGTAGGACAGGACTTTTTTTTTCTTCTCTGACATTACCCGACTTCCTGTATAATGGCGTATTAGGACCGCTTTTCGAACAACCCCGGGCACCGAACATGCACTTCAAAGAACTCTGTCATTCTGTCCATCAAAAAAAAAAAAAATACAAGTGACAAACTATGGTCAAGCAAGTACCACCATCCTCATGGGAGACGCTGAGTTGACGTTGCTATTGTACAAGTATTGTTACCCACAGTTAACCTGTGTCCTACACCACCATTTTTGGCGTCGCCCTACATCTCCATCTCCTCCCCCGCCCACCCCCAAAATGTGCGTAAAGCACTCGGCCAGCGCAGTAACTGCATCACTCTGGTCGATACTTAACAACTGACGACACAAGGGATTGTGAAATAAAAAATGTAGCAAGTTGTTTATCATCGTTCATTCATAAAACAAATGAATAAATTTCAAACACTAAAAATTGATTTCTATTCTGCTTTCTGTAATAACCATCTTGTCTGACCGCCGTGCCTTATGATGATGATGATGATGATGATAATGATGATGATGGTGATGATGATTATGATTATTATAATAATAATAATAATAATAATAATAATAATAATAATAATAATAATAATAATAATAATAATAATAATAATAATAATAATAATAATAATAATAATAATAACAATAATAATTATTATTATTATTATTATTATTATTATTATTATTATTATTATTATTATTATTATTATTATTATTATTATTATTATTATTAACGATAAAAGAAGTTCTTGTTGAACCCTAAAAGGTTCAATTTAAAAGCTCAAAACATTTTTTTTAAAATAATAACCCTTCATTTACTATAACAACGCTTCTTTCATTTTGGCAAGTTGTTATGGGTTGTTTTTTTTAATTACTATCCTCCTCTTCTCTGCTAATTAAGGCGTAATGATATTTTCACACACCCAGGCATTTACATCAATCAAACTTAAATCGCTCGATTGAGTCAGTGTGACAGAAAATGAAGACATCCATTTTAAACTGAGTGAACGCTCTTGATTCGCTTTCTCATAGAGATTTTTTAATTGTAAAAGGAAGTTATTACAATTTGTGAACCGGCCGAGGAGAACGAAAGACGAATGGTGCTGATGTAGAAGTATTGCGGATTATCTGTATAGTCGTACAGTATTATAGTAACCGATTTAACTATTTCTCAAGCCTCATTAATCAATGTCAAAATCAGGTCTTTTAACTGCCCCTCCCCTCCTTCCCCTTGTCCTCCCCACGTCCCCAACAATGAAGGGATGCTATGAGAAGGGGAAATGTGTTACAATTCTCCATGATAGGATTTGTGTTGTTCTGAACAATAATAATAATAATAATAATAATAATAATAATAATAATAATAATAATAATAATAATAATAATAATAATAATAAAAATGGATGCTATAACGCGCCTTGCTCCAAGATCAGGCTCAAAGCGCGGCGATCTGTAACCAACATACACGCTCACATGTTACAGACACTCTTACATACACCACAAAGGCACATTCGCCACTCAAACCTGGGGTGTAAAGGCAGGCTGCTACTATAGAAGACAAAAAAGGAAAGCGAATGTTATATTTTGACATTTTTACTATTATTGAAGTTCTTAGTGATGGTGCAGAAAAAACAAAACATTGAAATAATGTACATATCAAACAATGTTAATAATATTACTCAACATTTCTGTGTACTATCTTGTTCCTTTACATCATGAGATTAGACCCTACTCTTACATTTTCCATACCTTTGGGAAAATACCAGCATTAATATTGTCAACAAATTTTTAAAAAAAATGACAGCGCACTCGAAGCTGCAAGTGGGCGTCTTGGGCATCTTGAGTTAGATCTGGATTTGGGCCACCGCCTTAAGCTACTCTTTGAATTGGTGGGTGCGCTATATAACAACAAATTCATTGTATTAGCACAAAACGCGCGCAGTATGTAGACCTATAGTTTTGACTCATTCAAAAAGGTATCCCATATCCTCATTCTCTAATTTGCCATCGTCATCAGTAACATAAACCGAGGTCATTGATAAAACAGTACTGTTGATACGTATGTAATTAAACAAGAATTTTTTCCCCCAAAAAATAGATTAAACGAACCAGAAACGCTGAATTTGAAAACATTCAAAATTATACAGAAATGAGTCTGACAACACTCAAAATTTAATTTTATTTAAAAAAAATAGAGAAAATAAGAGCCACCCACTACGAGAGTAAGCGCGCACGCACAAGTCCTTACGTCATACACAGTACGTTTTTCAACGGCTTTTTCACAGAGAGAGAGAGAGAGAGAGAGAGAGAGAGAGAGAGAGAGAGAGAGAGAGAGTACATCTTACAGCAGCTCTAGTAACCCAACTCTGGGTGACTTTCAGCGGCCACCCTAGACTCTAGAGTTGATCTAAACACCGCTGAAAGATGATCTAGACCAACCCGATGATGTCTCTCGGGAATCTAGACCGACCTTCGTCCCGTCACTGGTTTGACCCAGTGTAACATCCTTTAAGTTCCCGGTGTCTTACTTTAACCGGGCGCCTTTGCGCATGCGCCAGGTCAAGTCGGGCCGGCTTTTTCACGATGTTCTTAGGCGTCGTAACCTTAACCCTAAACCCTAACCCGAACTCTAACCCTAACCCTAATCCAGGTTTTGGCGCTAGTCATAGACGATCGAAGTGAAAGTTCAGGCGCGCTGCAAAAATTTTTGTGTGTGGGAGATTTACAGATAATTTGTAATAATAAACAACGTAAAAATGTGAAGAAATTCTATGTGGATAAAACTGTTATCAGTTTCAGTTACATTTTTCAACTAAACGTAGCGTTCAGAACCTTTAAACTTAATCGAAAGCAGACATTCTAATGCAGGCAATCTGGGAACAGCCATTTTCCCGGAAGTAATAGACTAGATTTTGACCAAAACGTCTTTCAGCGAACCAACAAACGTGACACGCGTAGTTGAACTTCCAGACTAGACTAGAGCTGACCGCTAAAAGTCGCTCCATGTAATGAAATGATCCATCGTCTCTATCTTAGAGTTCTGTGAGCGAAGACAGAGAAGGCCAGTGTCCAGCTGTCGTAAAGAATGATTGTGATGACATCATTGTCACCTGCGCCGACACTTTCAGATGTCTAGTGAACAGTATATGTCATTATTCTTGGTATATTCATTGTCCGTAGCTATTTACATCGCGTGAACTTCACGGCTCACGGTTACGTAAGCAGAAGAAGAAATTATCGTGCTTATCTAGTGCTGACTTTTTTTTTTTACATTGTGTGTTTGTGCGCGCTCGCTCGCGTGCGTGTTTGTGTGTGTGTGTGTGTGTGTGAGAATGCGTTTGCGCGTTTTAGTTTTACAAACAGATAGTCACAGAGTCAACCTAAAATGCGAGGTTAATGTAAACGACTATGTTTATATTAACTTGCTGAAAATAAAGATTTTTTTTGTATAGCTCTCATTGCAAAGAAAACTCAAATAATAAGTTATTGTTTAAACATTGGTGAACGTCTCCAACCAAGATATTATACTGCGACAGAAATAATGTTACACAAATATAGTAAAATATATTCAAACATTGGCGTACTTCTCCAACCAATATAATATATTGCGACATAAATAGTCTGACGCAAATATGAAAATGTGCATTATATTTTCCGTGGCACATTAAACGAGAGAAATACGCACTGCATGCACGTGGAAAGACTGCTTGGAGACCAGTAATAGAAAAACTAATAATTGCACGCACGGGATCCCGATATTATATAACAACCAGACAACGATGAGAAACAATCCACACATTAGCTGCCTCTGTGTCCAAGTGCATCATCAATCCAGCTGAGCAACACATGGTGGTCATCCACAAAAGTTGTAGAAAGGAGAGCGAAAATAGTCCTTGCGATGCTGGAGCACATTGCACTGTATTAGTAGTACTATTTTAACCTGGTACAGACAATTCGAAACTTTCGGAGTACAGGCAGTGTTTTTATATCTGAACACAAGCAAGCAGTAAGATCAAGATAGTTATTCATAATCCAGCGGACTACAATGAGCCGAATCCGGACCTTAAGAGGGAGATGATAATTAATAGTTTACGATAACATCATAGTTACTGTAATATTATTGTTAACATAAGCAAGAGCAGCATGTTAGACCTTATATGAATACTAGCGATATACAACCCCCAATTAATTAATATATAAATCGATCAATCAATTAATCAACCAATCAACAGCCTATAATTAACAACATTTGGAGTATGCAGTACGTGAACACTTGTGCTGAAAATAAAACAGGCTTTGCACTTGGATGGCTTAGCTGCTTGATGCTGCAACCGTTGGTTGTTTCGGGCGGTTTGAGTTAAACCCTGGTTTATAGGTCTTGCCTTGAGTTGCTGTTTGAGCTAGCAAAGTACTATTTTCATATAAAGAAAGAAAGAAAGAAAGAAAGAAAGAAATTTCTCTTATATAGCGCACTTACAAGCTCAGAGAGCTTCTCAAGGCGCTGGCCCGTAATATCCAGCAATCACACAATAGTTTGCTGAAGTCAGGATTCGAACCCACGTCGCCCAAGACGCACTCACAACAAGTCGTGCGCTCTGACCACTGAGCTATCCATGCCGCCAATAAAAACCCAAATACTTCATATGGAATTTTCCCTATGTTAATCTTTCAATTTAAAAAATGACGCAGGCGGTAATACTGTGGCCTAAAGCGAATCTAACCTCCTCCTAATAAAGTGAGGGGGGGGGGGGGTGGAAGAGAGGGGGGAGAGGGAGAGGTAACACAAAAAAACCTACAACCCAAACACCATTGAAGCCTGAACCTCTGTATAATGTATAATATGCTAACCCCCTCCTCTTGGCTGGACAAACAATGAACAATTATGAAGCAAATGCGGACTCACGTGGACACCGCTATGAGAGCAATGTTTATCCACGGTCCGCAGAAGCTGCTGGACATTACACAGAATTTTGGACACACATTGACATAATATTGCCTTTCCTCCGTCCAACTAAGGGGTCATCTTTTTTTCCTTATCCTTAGGAGAAAGAGCGTGACAAATGCGTGATGAATACTGGCCAAAGAAAGGGTTTCGGTTGAGGTGGATTAGTAACAGTAATATAATTTGCGCGAGCAGCAATAATAGTAGCAGCAACAGCAGCAGGAGTAGTCTAACACGTTCACGATCTTCTTCGTTCTTCTTCCCAAATCTCCACCTCATTCTTTCTTTCATTCTTCCTTTCTTTCATTGCGCTTGTTGTTTTTCTCCTTATTTTCCTTGTTCTTCTCCTCCTCCTTCTTCTTCTTCTTCTTCTCTTTCTTCTCCTTCTCCTTCTTTTTCTTCTTCGTGTTTTGGGATGTGTTGTAAAATAGTCTTTATTGTTAAAGTCTACCATATTCATTGTTTTTAGTGCTGATGTATTTTCTCCGAACATATGTATATATTGTACATGTCCTTGCTCTTTTATTATAATTTTTAAAGTCTCTTATTATGCTATGAACATTTTAAAGGCTTTTACTGCCTAAATAGTTCATGACTCCGGCAATGGAAAATAAAAATTACTACTACTACTACTACTACTACTACTACTACTACTACTACTACTACTACTACTACTACTACTACTACTATTTCTTCTTCTTCTTCTTCTTCTTCTTCTTCTTCTGTTTGTTCTTCCCCCTGTCCAATCGCCAGGCGCCATAGCTCAGTGGTAGAGCGGTTCGCCCGTCACACCGATGACCCAGTGGGGCCATTTTCCCCTGTCAATGTTAGCAGTATGATTGCTCTGGTGGTTCAGTGTTCATTTAGGTTTATATCCTCTCTTTCCCTGGGATGGTTATCCCCGTCTGCCATATCGTCAATGGTGGGTGTAGACGGTAAACTTCAATGTTCATTCATTCACCCTTTTTAAATTTTCTTTTCTCTTTTCTTTCTTTTATTTTTTTCCCTTTCTTTCTTTTTCTTCTTTTTTTCTTTCTTTCTTTCTGAGATTCCTTTACACACCCCTATACTACACTCACTCGTTCCTCTCTTTCCTTCTTTCTGTTCTTTGGTTCTTCCTCTCTTCCTTTTCCCTCCCTAGTTCCTTTTTCTTCTTCCCTCCAAATGTTCTGCCTGCTCCTCAGTACTATAGTTTTGCAGTCTCGCCAAGCCGAATCTCCCCCCCCCTCCCTTCCAAGAAGGAAGCACCCTCTCCCCCCCCCCCCCCCCCCCCCACTTTTTTTTTGTAACAATGGCCTTCTTCGCTGATTGCTTCAAAGAGGGTCGAATTTTGACAGGGTTATCTCCTGTTCAACTTCGCTCAATATTGGTCAACATAGCTGCAGTTCTAGCCCCTCGCCTTTGCCTATACCCCACAACTACATTAGGATCGAAAGTAGACAGAATAGCCATCTTCTGTTTCAATGTCGCTTCCTGGAAATAAAATTGTGGGTTTTTTTTGTTTTGTTTAAACACATTTTTAATGTCAAATTCAACAACAACATAGGCTACAAGTAATGGGTTAGCAATTTGGAAATAAATTGGAAGTTTAATTGTTTTTTCATGGCATGGTCGTTATCAAGTCGGATCGACCCGCGAAGGCGTCCGATGCGACACTTTCCTCTGGGCGATGGTCTTCCCAATGGCCACAGTTGTTTTATGTCACGGTATGGTCAACAGGTGGCCCCAACATCAAAGATGACCAGTGCTGATTACCGTTATCGGACATCTTCATCAGAAGGATGGGCCACAAGTGTCCGTGGAGTATGACTCAAACACAGACGCGCACACTAAACGACTAGCCAAAGAGAGGAGAACTTGTGTAGTAGTACGTAAATCGATAGAAAGACATTAAAGAATAAAATTGCGCATATTTGTATGAGACCATACAGCGAATGACCGACCACCCCCACCCCCTACAACCCCGCCACGCTATCCTCACTCTTCCCACTCCCGCTAAACCTATCCCTCGCATAGTTACACTTATAGCGCTAGTTTGGAAATTCCCAGTACCTGAAATAAATAGACATGACTCATAGTATTGCTGCACAATCTTCAAAATGCTAAAAGAAAAAGAAGTCAGAGATAAAAACAATGTAGTTGTACTTAGAGTTATGCATCGACCAGTTTCAGAAAACTCTTCTCCCCCCCCCCCCCCTCTCTTTCGCCCGTAACTCACTCCAACATGGGTTGGTTAACTCTAATTGGCAAATTCCAATCGCAGTGCGATATTATTTCAACCACACATGCATTACAATATATCATTCAACATACCATTATTATAGAAATCCCTTATCACAAAGGCGAAGGCTTGGAACTTTGGCTGCTGTTCTTAGTGAGTTATGTAAATATATTTAATATTCTACGGTGAAACCACACACACACAAATATTTGAAGACTAGACGACTTCCTGATCACACAAAGTCTTAGAACATTTGGCGAGCTAATTTCTCTTCAGTGTTTTCAAAATCCACTGTGTGGGGAAAAACCAACTAGAAATTGCAGGTTGCACAAAGACTGGAACACTTGTCCAGCTAAGCTGACTTCCCAGTATGTGCAGTCCGGTTTGCTTGACCAC
>CM072518.1:8599452-8694452 GCA_036898135.1 Oncomelania hupensis | reverse complement strand
CCATGCCAGAGATGTAGCTATCATTATCACAAAGACGTCGCTCCGATATTCACACTTTCCTGCTATCCTATGCACCAACGGGAATCCCCTCATGTGAAACATACTTCCGGTTTCTTTCTCCGCGTGTTTTAGTGAGTTATTTCCAAATATTCAAGAATATGTCGAATCACATGAGAAAGCGTTGGTGGGAGCATAAAGAGAAAGTTTTGCAGAGAATGCCTGATGGATTTGAAGCCCCAGTTGTGACAGAGTCAAGTTTACAGTGTTGTTGTTGTTGCATCAATTTTTATTCATCAGATTAACATAAGTTGTACAATGGGAAGTTTTACAGTGGGAAGACAACATGTGTCACTGGCCACCAGTATCGTACCCTCACTTTTTTTTTTTTTGGCTGCAGTTTATTATCCCTTTTTATCGCCAGTGGCGCGCCTAAACCCTACCTACCTAACATTATTTGTGAATTTTTGAAAAATATTCGGAAAAACATAACGCCCAGATGCTGGCTCGAACCCACACCTGTCAGGCGCCATTGGTTTCTGGCTTGTGGACAAGGCAAGTTAGTCCCGCCTTAGCCCACTTGGCCACAACGCTCGCCTAAAATAGTCAACTACTTCGTGTTTTGTGAAGGTTGCGACGGCGAAGCTATGGAAAACTACAAGAGTCTTCAGGTCCTGTTTCACTTTCTGTCGATGATCGACGCACCTCCGAAGTTGCCACAAATACAGGCCTCTACGATTGTTTTTTGCATCCTTTCACTGAGCATGTACTTCCTCCACCGTTTTTATACTTATCCCACTCGTTTTCTGGCTCTAACAATCGTCGTTTTCGGCAATTTGCCATATTTAAAAGTCACGCATCAAGCTTTGATAAAAGCAAAACAAGCCAGACCGGAACTTGGTTTCATTCTAACCTCGTTTTAATTTATAATGGCGATACCCACGAGTTTTTATGAGAGGTGCCGGAAAGTTGTGAATAGCACAGGCGCATTATAACCAAGGAGAATGGACCCTCGATAGGATATAATTAATACCGTTGCGTACCCTATTAGCTATGCTATCGAAGCACCACTCATTCGTTCCTGTCGAAGATCCATTGTAATTAATGCTCCTGTGGATCTAGGTTACAGAAGGCATTATTTTAGTCTCATGTTATTTGCACGTAGCTGTCATTATATTAAAGATGTCGCTACGATATAGCTAACGGAAGGCATTTACTCAGCTTGCATGTAAACATTATCAAAAATGGATGGGCTGTATTATGCACGCACTGCCCAGAATAAGACCTTAATACGTATGTCGCTGCCATTACGAAGGACGATGAGCGCTAGTGTTGCATGGAACAAAAGACAGCATAATCAGCTGTATCGTGCAAGTGGTTTAATATCGGAGATGCTTCGTGCATCTTCACGGCATCCATAAACGTAAGGCAAAAAGGACCCGCCGCCGTTCTGATACCGCTGCTGGTTATAGCCTAGTTATTGTCAGTAATTACCAAGAAACCGCATTGTTGACTTAGTACATAGGCAAAGGGATAGAAAACTAACAAGCCGTTTTCTGCAGAAGAAGAAGAAAAAGAAAAAGAAGAAGAAGGAAATAAAGGAGAAAGAAAGAAAGAAAGAAAGAAAGAAAGAAAGAAAGAAAGAAAGAAAGAAAGAAAGAAAGAAAGAAAGAAAATGATAAAAAGCAAAAACGAATGAAGGAAATAAAGAAAGAAAAATTACAAAAAGCAAGAACGAAAGAAAAAAAGAAAAAAAGAAAGAAAAAATATATATATATATATATTTTAAAGCAAGAAAGAATGAAGGAAAGAAAGAAAGAAAATGATAAAAAGCAATAAAGAATAAAGGTAAGAAAGACAAAAATGATAAAAAGCAAGAACGAATGAAGGAAAGATAGAAAAATAGAAGGCAAGAAAGTCAGATAGAAGAAAAAGAAACCAAAAAGAAGACATGGGGAAAAAAAGAAACGACTAGAAAAGAACAGAAATGAAAGAAAGAAGGCAATCGCCGCATGAAAAAAAAGAAAGAACAGAAAAGAACGATTAGATAAGAAAAGAAAGGAGAAAAACGAAACGAAATAAAAGAATTCCGAAACAAACACAAAAACACTCCGGCGTAACATGCCGTTTCGCTCATGGGCTGTTGTGACAGATAATCAAAGCAACTTTGCTCTAAGTAAATGTAACGCTGAAAGGTCGACGTTATATAAAATACTCCTAATGTGAAATACGTTCACAGCAACGCCGCTATGCACGCTTTTTGGTCCCAGCAACCAGGTATAAACAAGTCTAAGCAGTAACTATCACATATCTTAAATATACAGCCAGTGTTACATAATCTGAACGTGCATTTGTCCCTCACAACAGTTGAAAAAGAGTTAAGGTTTCGGCAACTGAGGTCAGAGTCAACTCCACTCCTCGAATTTCTGTCAAACGACGCTAAAGACTCAAACAAAGCCAAGTCAGTGCGACTGACTGTCACGAGGTGAAGTGTTTCCTATGACATGTATCATGCTATTTCGTTTGTGCTCCGTGCTCGTTTCTTGCGCATTGGAGGTTTCGAATTTCTTCCCGGCAGCCTTTGTAGCCTTTTTCTTCTCTCTTGGACTGTTCGTCACATGCTGTAAAATCATTAAACATGTAAGTTCACGTAAACGTGACCTTAAGCGGAACTGCTCGTTATGCTATTGAGAAATTACGGATTATTAAGCTATTTAGGTTGGGTTTTTTTTTCTGTGGTTTGAGGTAACTCTCAAGTAACCGCTTCTTTCGATTTTTATACTGTGTTCACTCTTGAATTGTGCAGAAAGCGAATTGGCGAACAAGCCTGGTGGCGATGGTAAAGAACAATGGTTGAGTGTATAGGAAAGGATAAATAATGGACAAATAACTGATTGATTGACTGACTGATTTACTGACTGACTGACTGACTATATAAATGAAGAAAGTAAACGTTCCACGAGGTGATACAATTTGATGCGCCCAAAGGTTGTAAGTGTGCGCCTCGGGCAGCTTGAGTTAGACCCTGTATGGGGCAGCGCCTTAAGCAACTCTGAAGCCGGAAAAGCGCTCTATAACAACGACTAAATAAATAAACATTACGCTTGGTGGAAGTGTCCACATATTTGTAAACGTATAGGTATAAACATTATTTTTGTTACAAGCTGTCGTGCTGCCTCTTTCAACTACAGAAATGCTTTCCAACACGCGCAGCTATACGCAGTGGTTATAACATGTAGAGTCTGTGTTATCAAACGGCTGAACGTTTAAATATCAATATAAATATACACGCTTAAATGTAACATATTAAATAATTTCTAGTATGCACTTTAATATCTGCCGTGAATTGGTATTAAAAAGGCAGCAGGGATAGCTCAGTGGTCAGAGCGCACGACTTGTGTGAGTGCGTCTTGGTCGACGTGGGTTCGAATCCTGACTTCAGCAAACTATTGTGTGATTGCTGGATATTAAGGGCCAGCGCCTTGAGAAGCTCTGTGAGCTTGTAAGTGCGCTATATAAGAGAAATCTCTCTTAAAGACGTACGGTTATATTGATGGACAAGTCTGATAGATCAGAGCCTCTAAAGAGAAGACGCTGACCCTAAGATGGACATCATTCTCAAGCCCATTCACGCCACTACTATTACTAACGGACTTCCGAAGCCACTAGCCTCGACATCTGGCATAATCAGTACATAGAGTAGCGGCGGCCAGTAGAAAAATGGTAAAGCCTATGTACCGCGTAATTAGGTGTAGGCTAGGCTTGATTTGTGGAGTAATTCCGTACGAGTAGAAGTGGAGATGTAATGCGGGAGGGTTGGTTTAAAAGCCAACTCCCCAATGAAACGCTGCGAGGTCAGACACAAGAACATCTAAGACCAAGAAGTGTCAGGTAACGGACCACTATGTGAAACCTGAAAATTTGCGTCACAATACATGTTATTTGATGCACATGTAGAGTACCTTTTACCTAAATTATAAGCAATGTTCAACAGCTCATTACTTTTCTACCACCCAGCAGATATGAATAACGGATTTGAGATGAAGTAGTCATAAGTGGAAATAAATAAATTAATTAATAAATAAATAAATAATAATAATAATAATAATAATAATAATAATAATAATAATAATAATAATAATAATAATAATAATAATAATAATAATAATAATTAGTATTGCGCTTTAACGGATGGAAAGCTAAACAAGGCACTGGCTGAAGAAGAATCTAACTCAAACCGCACGAGGCGCCATCTTGCAGCCTTTGGGGGATTCGTCAAAACAACTGAGCACAACCATGGCCGACCGGGGAGGAGCAGAAGGGACCTAGAACTTGCTGAGTGCTTTTATGTAACCTGCACCCACCCGCCTAGGACTTGCTGAGTGCACTTATGTAACCTGCACTCACCCGCCTAGGACTTGTTGAGTGCTTTTATGTAACCTGCACTCACTCGCCTAGGACTTGCTGAGTGCATTTATGTAACCTGCACTCACCCGCCTAGGACTTGCTGAGTGCATTTATGTAACCTGCACTCACCCGCCTAGGACTTGCTGAGTGCATTTATGTAACCTGCACTCACCCGCCTAGGACTTGCTAAGTGCATTTATGTAACCTGCACACACCCGCCTAGGACTTGCTGAGTGCATTTATGTAACCTGCGCTCACCCGCCTAGGACTTGCTGAGTGCATTTATGCAACCTGCACTCACCCGCCTAGGACTTGCTGAGTGCATTTATGTAACCTGCACTCACCCGCCTAGGACTTGCTGAGTGCATTTATGTAACCAGCGCTCACACGCCTAGGACTTGCTGAGTGCATTTATGTAACCTGCACTCACCCGCCTAGGACTTGCTGAGTGCATTTATGTAACCTGCACTCACCCGCCTAGGACTTGCTGAGTGCATTTATGTAACCTCCACTCACCCGCCTAGGACTTGCTGAGTGCATTTATGTAACCTGCACTCACCCGCCTAGCACTTGCTGAGTGCATTTATGTAACCTGCACTCACCCGCCTAGGACTTGCTGAGTGCATTTATGTAACCTGCACTCACCCGCCTAGGACTTGGGCGTCAAAATCTTTAAAATCCGTGCGTTGAAATGCGTGCGTGATCAGACCTCACCTCGGTTTATACACTCATCCGAGATAGTTAATTATGAACCGAACAGAAGAAACAAAATACAAAACCATACAAGATGGAGATGGTGATGTTACAACAAAATAACAACCACAGAAGGTCTCCGTTTACGTCATATCTAATGAGAGATTTCAGTTTACGTCATATCTGATGAGAGATTTCAGTGCAGCCCAACTAACCTTTCAACAGTCATCATAATGATCAGAACAATTAAACCGTTATCAGAACAGGGACATGACCTTTCACTTCCCTATTTCTATTCTATTTTATCCCGTAACTCGAAGGTCATTGGGGCACCACAGATGATCGTTTAACCAGCGTACTCCATCTTCCTCTGTCCTCAGCAACCCTCATGGCCTCGCTCAGTGTCAAGCCAGTCCATTCTCGAATATTGTCCTCCCACCTATTTTTCTGTCTTCCTCTTCTTCTGCCTCCTTTCACCGTGCTTTTCACTTCCCAGACTTCCACAAAACAATACACGTGATGCTCACTACATCTTCACAATCGCAACCATTTAGATCTACGATAATGGTAAAACTAGAACCTCTCAACTGTAAAGACTTACAACTTTAGATTCGTCATGCCGCGCAATCTTAACAATGTAGTGCGACATGAGACAACTCTGAGAACAATCACACTCCTTCTGATCAGCAGAAGAGACAGATTACATCAAAATGTCACGCACACACCGATACCATAACCGGAGACTGTGCAACTTTAGATTATAGGCTTTTAGTTCTTATACAAAACCAAAAGGGGGGCAATGAGATGCAGAATGTCCCGACATTTCGAATGGGTATTGTCTTGGATTTGATGGTGATAGGAGGATGACCATATTAAGTCCACGAAAAGTCATAAATTTCACGCACGCTATAGCGTCAAGGCTACTATTGCTGCGATAGGGACAGATACTGGACAGGGTTGGGGAGTGCACCCGTTTTAACAGTCATACGCGTTTGGCATAAACTACCCACTTGCTTGGTGATGAGGATTGACGATGATGATGATGATGATGATGATGATGATGATGATGATGATGATGATGATGATGATGATGATGATGATCGCACTTCTCCTTCCAACCTTCCATGCTTCAGGAGGACCGTTTCCTCCATCTAGATGCATTTGGCGAGTGTTCCACCTTACCTTCAGCCCGACTCCACCCTTTAACACGGTGCTCGTGCATGCAGGTAGAAAAAAGGGGTAAGGGATAGGGAGGGAGAGAGGGTGGGAAAGAAGCAGAAGAGTTATTGGGGAGTGTTGTGTGGGGGGGGGGCGCTGTGGGGAGGGAGGAGAAGAGAGAGAGAGGTGTAGTTTGCACAATGGACGTGCACTATATTTAGTTTGTAGGGAAAGGGCAAGACTTATCAGTGACAGCTATCCAGTGGGTGCTCTAGTCTTCTTCTTCTGTAGAGCAGCCACAATCAGTACGTTGATTCATTTCCTCTCTCTCTCTCTTTCTCTCTCCCTTCCTTCCTTCCCTTCCCCCTCCCCCCTCCCACCTCCCCCCCACCCCCCATTAATTCATTCTCTCTCTCTGCGTTCTGTTCGAAAGAAGAAAGATGGCCTATGCTCCGTTTTTGTGAAACTGTGGAAGCAAATATACTCATAGCCTACAAGAGAGTAGACTTAATTATGCAGAAAGAGAGAGAGAGAGACAGAGACAGAGAGAGACAAAGACAAAAAGACAGAGAAAGATAGAGACAGAGACAGGGAGAGAGAATAATAATAATAATAATAATAATAATAATAATAATAATAATAATAATAATAATAATAATAATAATAATAATAATAATAATACAGGATGCTATACACGCGCCTTTCCCCAAATCAATCAGGCTCAAAGCGCGGCGATCTACACCAACATACACGCTCACCTGTCTCATCCACCCTCACACACACACTAAATACACATCCATCATTCAAACAGGTGGTGTAAAGGCAGGGAGATCGATATTATAAGACGGACAGAAAATCGAATTTTTATTTTTGAAATTTTTATATTGACTGCCTCCTGTACCATTATTGAAGGAAGGGAAGAAACCGGAGTGCCCGGAGAAAACCCTCGGTGACCTCAATAGTCTCGTACCTAAGTCACATACGTTCGCCCCTTGCGGGAATCGAACCCGCGACCTTCGGCATAGGAAACCGGCGACATATCCACTGCGTCACGAGGCCACCCCACAGAGAGAGAGAGAGAGAGAGAGAGGGTGAAACAGAGAAAGAGAAGCACAGAGAGACCAGAGACAGAGAGGCACAAAGAGACATACCTACAGATACAAGGAATATAGACCGATGGATGTCCAAAGATTCAGCCAGATCAGCACAGAAACACAATCATGTTTACGACAGGAGCAGTGTCTTCGGAAGTGTCAGAGTTGACACCTTGGTCTGACAAGCCTAAATCTGGTCGGACAAGCTAATGAGGCTTGGGGATTTGTTGGGGCACTCCACTCAACGTAGGACTTCAAGTATGCCTACTAGGGGTTACCTCTTACTACTAAAATATATAACAATGGTATTAATTTAAATGCTGCAATTTTCATGTAGGATTCTTCAAAATCGCTTTTGAGACAAAAGATTACGGAGTCAATTTTGTTGATATCTGGTCCTTATCATCGTCAATGTCTATATGTCTGTGGTTTTTTTTTGTGTGTGTTTTTTGGGTATATTTGCATTTTTATATAATGTTTAGAATAACTTTGAAATATTCGTGAATCAGAACGTTTCTCTCTCTCCCTCTCTCTCTCTCTCTCCCTCTCTCTCTCTCTCTCTCTCTCTCCGGGAATTAGAACGTCTGTCTCTCTCTCTGTCTCTCTCCTTCACTGATAATAAAATTAACAACACCTGAGTAGTAGGCGTTACAATTTTCGGTTTATTAGACTACAACCTTCATTAGTAAGACCAATTAAAGGACTGTACAAAACAAAACAGTCTATGCTTATATGCTTGTAGTCAGGAAAGTGAACCGAGTTTTTTTTTTTTAAATACTCTCTCTCTCTCTCTCTCTCTCTCTCTCTCTCTCTCTCTCTCTCTCTCTCTCTCAGTTTCCCTTCCAACTTTGCCCCTCGTTCCTTCCTTTCTTATTTCTGTCTTCATGTCCTGTGTTTGTTCTCTTTCATGTCTTTCATCTAATAGTATCTCTTCTGCCAGTATTCAATACAACTTGTATAAGACAGCAGCGTATTATACTGCTGCTCTTATGAAGACAGGTTGTGTCCTTTTCGAGGAAGCTTGGTAGAGTAATTTCTTATCATAGGTGGGAGGGAGGGGGGAGGTGGGTGGACCTGGGGAGGGGATTAGACTTAAACAAGCAAGCAATCGCCCAACTGTCCTTGCTAAGAGTATTTGAAACATGTTTTAACTAACAATCTGCACGACAGTTCCATTCTCGGAGACGGCAGGACGTGTTTTCTTTTTCACTGTACTTGACTTTCCGTTTAATGACTCTGAGAACGTTGTTCCACTTCCTCTTCGTGTTGCCTGAGCGGTACGTAAAACAAAGGTCTAATAAATAACATGAAACGTACAGGCAGGTGTAGTAGTAGTAGTAGTAGTAGTAGTAGTAGTAGTAGTAGTAGTAGTAGTAGTAGTAGTAGTAGAAGTAGTAGTAGTAGTAGTAGTAGTAGTAGTAGTAGTAGTAGTAGTAGTAGTAGTAGTAGTAGTTCCCGAGCGATAGCTGGGAAACTATTGTTTTTGGCTCCGTCCGCTCGTCCGTCCGTCTATCTATCCGTCCAACAGTGTGGAATCATTTGTTCGCAAGACAATTTTGGATTATTTGCTGTAGCCTAACAGACGACAGAGCCCGAGGCGAAGTGGTGAGCCGTATTGGGTGTAACAATGTAATACCTAAACACTATGCTTACGGAGTTCGAACCTCCAACGTAACTAATTAATCCTTAGTGACCCTAAACCCCTGAGTGCACGTGAGGGAACTTTGCACCCGTTAGTATCCATAACTTATTATTATTATTATTATTATTATTATTATTATTATTATTATTATTATTATTATTATTATTATTATTATTATTATTATTTATTATTATTATTATTATTATTATTTTATTTTTTTTTAATTATTATTATTATTATTATTTTTATTATTATTACTAGGCCTACTACTACTACTACTACTACTACTACTACTTGTTTAGCATAGCGCATTTTCAAACAAGGCACATGGTACAGGCATTTTGCAGGCATTGTAAAATATAAAACTATTCAATACATCTCCCAAAGCTTAGTATACATAACAAACATTGCGCCTACAGATGGAGCAGTTCATTTAAATCTGTCACTGGTCGATATCCGGCTAACAACGGGTGTAATTTTTAAAAAAAACCTACAGAGCATGCTGTAGTATAAGGGCGTTTGTCGATACATGATTTACGGTACGAATCCATATTGCGGAAAAAACGCGCGTAGCGAAGTAGCCATTGACTACGGATATTATACGGTTATGTCTCTTTGTGAGTATTTATGTAACCCAACACTGATAAACGAGGTTTTCTAAACGCGTACTCTTATAACGGCGCCTCCATTAGCTACCGCTCCGCGCGTTTTTCCGTCCCATGGATTCCTATCTTTAGAACTCTTGTTCTCTAGAGGAGGTGGGCTGGAGTCGGTAAGTTCGATCACTCTATGAAGCTTTAACGCTGAGGAGCAATGCTACGGTGATATATAAATATTTATTTGATAACTCGTGTGTGCGTAGAGAGGTTTGTGGGCTGAGGTGGAAGTGGGAGCGCGTGTGTAGTATGTGCGTGCGTGTGGCAGAGTATCCGTGTGCTTGAAGATATATTTTTTAAAATTTATTTTGTGCGTGTTCGTGCGTCCGCGTAAGAAGGTACTGTCTATACGTGCCTGTTGAGTTTGCGACTGTGCGTGCGAGTTTGCATGCGTTTACTATGAAGGTGTGTATCGGAAGAAGTAAGAAAGGGTGGGAGGAGGGAGGGGGGTGAATTCATAGATAAATATCCCCCTTTGCCTGTGATCTATTTGCTCAGAGATTTGATCTTCAGTCACCCTCTTGGCATGGTGCTACGGCACTCCTCTTATAACGTTATCAATACAATAGCAGACCTGCTTTTTTCTTGTCACAGAAATAAGACTGCAGACTGCAGGCTTTTATTATGATTGTATCATGCAGCGGCCAAATGAGATCCACTGATGGTTAGTGTCGTCTAATGGCTTTGTCTTAACTGGCCTGCCTATTTTTCGAGGATCTCACATCCCGACCCTAAGTCCCTGAACTTTTTTCTTGTCCAAAAGGTTCAGGAAGGAAGTCGACATTTTGTACCGATTCTTGAAACGGTGTTCCGACTTCCACCGTGCCGTCTCAGTGGTACGTCAGAAAAACCTGGCCATCCAAATGCAGCAAATTGGACACACAAAGACCTTGGACAGACAAAACCTTTCTTCTGTATTAACCCCCTAAAAAACAAATATTCCACCCCACCACCCAAAAACACAGCTGTGATATTGGTTCTCGCCCATCTCTCTATCAGTATCAATATTCATAACTCTTATTCCTGTATGCAACCAATAACGATAACTCTACCAGCCCAGTGCAGCAATGGTCTACCAGTATAGCTTCTAGGCAAATCAACAACGGGTATTTGTGAACGTAACTACTAACCTTCTTGTTTCTGAACGCAGCCAATAGCCATAACTTTCATCATTGTCTACACCCAGAGAAGAACGACAATTTTCCCCTGTTTATCACAATCAAGGTCCTATTGTAATTGTCACCCTTTGATCGATCGTGGTGTAAGTAAAATTAATTGGTTGACGAAACAGACCACTATCGCTTATATTGACTTCGTGCAGACCAAACGGAATACGAAGTTGCTTAGTTTGTAAGATCGAACGATTGGTCCCGTGTCTCACAAACCATAATTGTGACTGTCGTTAAAAGAAAAAAAGTACTGTTAACGGTATCGTATGAAACGAAACTTCCAGTGTGGTTGACTACAATATTTCTAAGCAAAAGGAGGTTAAAAAGAGTCTAGATGACGAAACACATCGATTGTGATCACACGTACTTCATCTAATCACCCTGAGAGGCAAGCAAAACTAACAACAAAACTATTGAAAATCAACAAAACCCCACCAAAACAGGCAGGCACGAGGAAAACCCCACCAAAACAAACAGGCACGAGTAAAACTTTATCAAAACAGACAGACACGAGGTAAACCCCACCAAAACAGGCAGGCACGAGTAAAACCTTTTCAAAACCGGCAGACACGAGGAAAACCCCACCAAAACAGGCAGGCACGAGGGAAACCCCACCAAAAACAGGCAGGCACGAGGAAAACCCCACCAAAACAGGCAGGCACGAGGAAAAACCCCACCAAAAACAGGTAGGCACGAGGAAAACCCCACCAAAACAGGCAGGCACGAGGAAAACCCCACCAAAACAGGCAGGCACGAGGAAAGAAGAAATACGGGCCAAAGATTTATTAAATAAGTAAAGAATAAAATAAAATAAAATAAATACATGTAAAAAAGCAAAATTAATAAAGTATTTTAAGTTTAACTGACAATTTTTCTTAAGGTCGCGGCAATAGGAAACTAAATAAACCACAACCCCCGCCTCTTCCCTTTAATATCTTTCAATGTTTACTTTGTTATCTTAATCATGGCACGGTATCTTCTATCTGGTCAAGGGTGATCTGTAATCTCCCTCAAGGGTGGTAAGCCTCCACAAGTGTATCCATATCTCATGAGGAATGGGACGACTCTTCAATATAACTGAAGGTCGGTTATCATCCAAAGTTTGGATCAGGTTGAATCCATGGGAGTTTTAATATACCCGATTGTTTTAATAAAGAGGCAGCGAACAATTTGGACCAATACAGGGAGGTAAGTCGGCGCCTTGCGCGGCTTGTATGAGATCCTGTATATCGACCAGCGCCTTGAGCGGCTCGTGAGCTGGAAAAGCGCTGCATAGAAACGATGAAATTAATAAATTCATATTATAAGCAAACATTTCAAATGAACCTGACTGGGCGGGAGGAGGATAGATGCGTGGCAGGGGAGAAGAGAGTGATGGCTGAGCGTGATGATGTGGGGGTGCGGGTGGGGGCACGGGGTGTGAGTCCGTGCCTCTGTTAAAGTGCCGGCATGCGTGCTACTGAGTGTGTTTGTGTGTGTGTGTGTGTCTGTGTGTGTGTACGTGCATGCGTGTCGCGTGTCACGCCCCAATGATTTCAAAGCAGTTAATCTATTTAAGCAAACTTTGCTTCTTCTCGCTTGAGCGCCTATGATCGCACACACATTTATTTGCCGGCCTTTCCCATCCCTCTACGCCTCCGCTGCTTTCAAACATTCATGCCCCCGCATATTTAAGAACAACGAAACTCAATTCCTCCAAGATAAAGAGAAAAATAACCATGACTCGGCTTCATTTCCTTTTAAAACGTTTTGAATAGACCAGTAATGAAACTACTTTGAAAATAAGCCATCGAATCTTCCGTTTTCAGTCTACTGCGCGTTGATTCTGAAATGCACTTGAAATAGAAACCGTAGTTTGAATTCTTAGAATACTGTTTGGCTCTTCAGTAAAAGTTTCTATTGCAGACTACATCTAACATCGTTAAAGCTCCCTCGTAGTGAATTATGTATCCGAAGCTGCATTCATGAATAAAGACGCGCAAATTAGTTCTAAAATCTTCTCTTTATGCCAAAGCATAATTATATGTTCAACGGAATTGTCATCCGAGTTTTTAAAAAAATCTTTAATACAGGTTCGAAAACCTGGCTTTATCTCTTTAGTTACAAATTGCAGTTACAGACTAGGCTAATCCTGCGATGGTTTGTTTGTCGTGAAGTTACTCGAAAGTTTGAATAAGCTCTGAAATGTTAAAGTGCGGATACTTTGTTTTGGATTTTCCAGACCAAGTGTAAAATTCCCCCGTTGGGGTGCCGGAGGTTTCGGTATAAATAGTATCCCCACTTTCTGGAAATTTAGTGCTTTAAATTCCCACTGTCGCTGTCTTTCTCATTTGTTCTTTCTCATTCCTGCTCTATCCTATCAATCTGCTATACTATCTTCTTCTTCGCTAGACCAGTCACTTACCTTTTTTCTTGAAAACTCTTCCGGGACAAGACTCTTTATTTGTGTGTGAGGTCTGTTGGATCAGCTTGTGAATATTGGAGGCTTTCTGCCAGGTGGTCACTAGGGCTTCCTATGATGTTATTACTTAGCAATGTAGGCATTTTATATGTATTTGATTTTTTGATAATTTATAATGATGTTTGTATTCTATTTTGTTTTTGTAAACGGGGGTTCGATAAATTAGAGTATAGCCTCAGCGTCCCCTGCGTGGGATGTCTTTATTGTAAAGTGACTGGCTGATGGAGAGCATTCAGTTTTACCACTAGGGTTGTTTCAGCAGATCTTTTATGCGGATCGGAGGTTGTCCGGTCCTGATTTGGCTCGGAAGAGTCCGCTGGACCAGGGGCGGATCTGGGGGGGGTGCACCGGGTGCACGTGCCCCCCCCCCCCCCCCACGGACGACCAAAAAAAAAAAAGAAGAAGAAGAAGAAGGAAAAGAAGAAGAAGAAAGAAGAGGAAGGAGAAAAAGAAGAGGAAGAAGAATATTCAGAATATCCATAATATTCATAATAATCATCATGCTAATAATCATGCTAATCATCATCATCATCAGCAACAGCAGCATATTGATAATAATAATAATAATAATAATAATAATAATAATAATAATAATAAAAGAAGAAGAAGAAGAATAGAGGACAATAATAATAATAATAATAATAATAATAATAATAAAGGACAGTAATAATAATAATAATAATAATAATAAGAAGAAGAAGAAGAAGAAGAAGAAGAAGAAGAAGTTGTTTAATGTATTTAAAGTCTTTCCACCAAAGTGATACAATAATAATTTATTTAAAGTCTTTCCACCAAAGTGATACAATAATAATAATAATAATAATAATAATAATAATAATAATAATCGTCATTTACCTCAAAGATGCTGAAAAAGCGCTATATAAGAATGATAAATAATAATAATAATAATAATAATAATAATAATAATAATAATAATAATGCATTCTCTCCTATTTTCTTTCCCATATCAATCCCTGCCCTCTTCACGCCTCAGTCTCCTGTTACCCCCACCCCCTGCCTCCTTTCTTCTTTCGTTTACTCACACTCACCAATCGGCCTACACATGTTAGACATGTAACAGCTCAACTTCAAAGAACGCCGGCCAATTATGACGTGTAACATCCGCTAAAACGTCATATGCCGCTTGCATTTTGCGTTTATGTAAGAGGTTTATTTTCAATGTAAAACATTTATTTCCTTGTGCGCTGGGCTCATTGTTGATAGAAGCGGGGACTGTCCAGCCTGTAGACTAAACAAGCACAGTGTCAATGATTAGCGCATGATGACAAGACCGGAAATTGGGCGAGAATACCTCTGCTTATTTCGTTTAATTACACTCCTCTCATTCCAGCTCTATGTAGAAGAGTTCATTTTATATTGTGTCACTCTTTATTTAGATAGACGTCAAAGAAGCAACAGCCTAGCGTTGTTGCACAGCATTAGTGTTAGTTACCAGTTTTTAGGAGTATTTCTATTTTGTGAAAAGACATTTTATAGTGTGCTGAACCATTTTGTGACCTACCTCACACTGAAGTGGTATGTACATATTTTGTTTGATAATGATGATAGGGATAGAGATAAAGATATTTATAATTTATTTTATTTGTCGTTTATTCTTGTTAATATTATTCTAATCCTGTTCATTCCTAAAATGTATATTTACAGCAGTTATACTTATAGCAACAGCTTGATCTAAGTACAATTAGGTAGCAACTCAACAACAAAAGAAAGTGTAACACATGTATGTCAGGGCGTTTTGCCCATAAACTGTTGTTTTGAAAGAATAACTGTTCTTTGCTATGAATCTGAGGTAAGATACAAAAACTTCTCTCTAACCCCCCCCCCCCCCCCCCCCCAAAAAAAAAAAAAAAAAAAAAAAAAAGTGCACCCTCCCGCGTGAACCTGCTGATCCGCCCTTGCTGGACCTAAAGCAATAATCATGTAATGTAAAAGTGTATCATTATTCAAGAGAAATTATTGATTTTTGTTTTCAAAAGCGTTAGTTCGCTCGTGTTGAAGTTAAAAAAGAAGTTAAAAAGATCGGTAATTTACTTTTGAAATAACGGTACTAACACTTCATTACCATTTTTATGTAACACATTGATATGGAATGTGACTTCTAGGATAATTACTGCAAATCTCAATAGGCAATGCACACACAGCCTCCCAACACTCAACGTTAAGCGCAATTCATGTACTCAATATTCGTAGACTCATCACTCAACACTCAGAGATTCAAGAACGCACTCTCAAAATTCAGCCATTCAAATCTCGATGGTTTCAATCAAACTAAACAAATCAAGATTTCGCACACATCTCACACTCACACACACACATACACACACACACATCCCCCCCCCCCACACACACACACTTAACAACACCCAAACAAAAAAAACTAAAATTGCAGAGGACAATTGACCTGAGATAGAATTTGCCTAGTTCGTACCTATTATATATTGAAAACAAAGCTTCCATCAATCATGTATAGAACTCAGTGACAGTTCGACCTGCTTTCGACCCAAAAAGATGTCGAAAAACTCGCAGTCGTCCTTACAAAAAACATAATCTTCGGTTTTCAAGTTGACGTTTGCGCATAAAACAATTTAAGCTTTATCATTTACGAGCAGCTAATGCTACGAAAATCTCTGTAAACCTAAGGACCCCTTTGGGTAAATTGGCCTTTTTAAAAAAAATGGTCCTTTTCTTAACAATAATTGTTGTTGCCATTTTCATAACAATGGACGTTTGGTTTGTTGTTGAGTGTTGTAAATAGTTTAGTAAAGTTATTCATTTTTTAATTCACTTTATTTGATTAATTAATTGCTTTATTTATTTAATTTCATTTCTTTTTATTTTAGGGTTGCAGGGCACAATGACTGGAGACAATTCGGTTCAGTTTGTTTTATTCCACGTCTATTCATTTAATGGAATAAAATTATTTCAATCATTCACTCATACCGATACACACGCACATGTCACCCCCCTCCGCCCCATAGTCCCTCCTCCTATCTCCACTCCCCCTTACACACAATACACGCACCGTTACCAAAGATAATTTTAGCTTCCCCCCCCCCCCTTTTACTACCTTATTGTATATAGTATACTATATATCATTAATATCAGCAGCGTTACTTAGCAATAAGCCTATATCATTTGCTGTGTATGATGATAACAATGAAGTACACTCAAATAATACATGTTTTACACAAACTGGTTGCCGATAATATACAGTTAATACTTGAAACAATGGGATCGGATCGATAGACGGGTTTGTTTGTTTGTTTTTTTTTAATGCGTGTTTACAAACCTGAAATAACCGAATATAGGCCTATTAGTAGCTTTTGACTCCACACAAAGAACATAAGGCCTTTCTAGCATTGTGGCTGAGTGGTCTAAGGCGGGACTAAGTTGCCTTATCCAAAGACTAGAAACCAATGTTGCCTGACAGATGTGGGATCGATCTAGCATATGGGCGTTACGTTTCTCCGAATATTATTTACTATCGACTCTGGCAACGTCTCGGGGGTTTTCTCTGGGTACTCCGGTTTGCTCCCCCAGCAAAATTTCAAAAAACAACAACACAATATTAGGTAGGTTGGGTTTGAACGCGCCACAGGCTGCGATTACGCCTTACCCAGGGGAGGCGGTCAAGAATTTCCAGATGAAAAGGGACAACAAAGTGTCAAAATTCCAACAAAAACAATCAGATGAACAAGGATCGAGGTGATGGATCATAAAGGAATAGAAGAAGAAGAAGAAGAAGAAGAAGAAGAAGAAGAAGAAGAAGAAGAAGAAGAAGAAGAAGAAGAAGAAGAAGAAGAAGAAGAAGAAGAAGAAGAAGAAGAAAGCGACGACAACAATGATGTCAATGATGATGATGGTGGTGGTGGACGTGGTGATGGATGAGAACAGCCTTAAATAAAAAAAAATAAATAAAATAAAGCACAACAAAGAGACTGAACGACTTACGTATCCTTATTAACAGTGTAACGATTAGAAGACTATTCACTTACCTATGAAGAACAGACTGGTGATCAGAATAAATGGTTGTTACAAAACCCACACAGTCCTGCCGACCTTTTCAACAGTTTGTAAATACTATTTCCACTGATCACAAAACGTCAATCATGGATTGTAATCCATTCAATCATATCCAGCTCCTGTTTATCCACGGTATTCAAACAAAAGGCGGAAATGTCGATGCTTTTTTAATCCTAATTCCAATAACCAAAATCTTTTTTTTTCCAGAAAAGGAAATTTCTTCAACCCAGACACTGCGATTTTTAAATGGCCACAATCTTAGAAATAGTTGCAAAGACTTGGGAATAGACTATGTGTTGTTCAAATATTAGAGTTTTCTTTTTAAAAGCAACGATCATATCTATAACAGAAACATAGGCAGTTCCATAGACTTGCAATCGTCTGTTTTCAACGTTTGATTTCGCAAGAAGACATTAGCTGCATGAAGTCCGTTAGGGATTAATGTCAACACTTACACACAGCAAACTTCCAAAAAGATTGGAATTATATGTGGTCAAAATTCCATTATATATATAGGATTACGTTCACAAGAAGAAATTCCAACTCAAAGCTTACTCCAGTCTGTTGGTTCACCAGTGGAACTCCATGAAGCATTACAAGAACACGCAAGCATGCAGAAGTATAAACATTGCGGCCCGGACTGAACACAAATCGAAACTGGAGTTTTTTTGACGGTAGAGATACGTCCGTAACTTCTGAACCTTTCAGACCGTCGTCTAACGGATGGTCTCTCTCTCTCTCTCTCTCTCTCTCTCTCTCTCTCTCTCTCTCTCTCTCTCTCTCTCTCTCTCTCTCTCTCTCTCTCTCTCCTACGACGTTTTGTTTCTCTCTCTAATTCCCTACTCCTTTTTCTCTCAATCCTAGAAAGCAGGACCTCGGAGAAACGAACTGACCGTATGCCTCATCTCTCTCTCTCTCTCTCTCTCTCTGTAGTAGCGTCGCGGGTTCCCTACGACAGCTACGTTGACAGCGCGAGCGCGCCACTATTTTCTCGCGCATTCTCTCTTTCTACTTGTCCGTGAGTGGGACACGGAAAAAAGGGGGAGGAGACTACAAGGTGTACACAATGACCCTGCGAAGGATGGTCGGTTCCGCTAACTCTCTCTCTCTCTCTCTCTCTCTCTCTCTCTCTCTCTCTCTCTCTCTCTCTCTCTCTCTCTCTGTCTCGCCTGAGAGATTCTGACAGGTAGAACGCGTACTGCTGCTAATGAAAGAAAGCGAGAGTTTATCACAAGGATAGTTAGTGTACCTCGAGATTCTACGCCATAGGGATCGCTATTCTATACACGCGGAGGCACACCAACCGGAGAATCAGATTTTCATTGTTCGAAAGTGCAAAACTTTCTTGTCTTTAGTTTTGTCATTTGTGTTTCCGGTAGGCTACTTATGCTCAGTGGACAAAACGACGGTAAATAAATTGAAACACTGAATCTTAAGCGATCAAACTTGCAGTTCGAAATTTAAAGTTTGACGTTTTACTCCTCTCACATACCGATACAGGCGTCTCAATATTGCAAGCAGGTAGCTGTGTTAGGCCAACATAGATTGACTTACTGTAGTTTGCCGGAACTGCACGGAGCTGATTGTCCAATAGTATACATCTCGGCATGTCACTGCGTAGGTCGACGGTATAGACAGACTTGTTATGATTCAAAGAGAAAGTTGTTACCCACAACGCTTAAGTTGGCAATCGTCCCCTAACTATATATAGGCTTTTTAATCTTCAGCGAAGTTTTCTTTACCTTTGTCTGGTGAAAGTGAGTTTTAAATGAAGTCATAGTATAATCTTTGAAAGAACAACTTCGTATATGGTACCTAACGTACTGGAACTGTCATCCCGCTAATGTATATACTTATTTTGATACTACTACTACTACTACTACTACTACTACTACACTACTACTACTACCATTGCAATTACTACAATTACTACTAGGCCTACTACTATTTTTCAACATATGCAAATTATTTAAATTAATTTGAAAGTGTGTGGTTGATGTATGCAGTAACGTTATAATTCAAAGGAAGCCTTTTAAATAAATAAATTTTGACAATGTCATGCAACATGTTCTTTTCTTCTCTCCTTCCTTCTCCCCCCCCCCCCCCCCCCCTTCTTTCTGCATTGAATTATTTGGTCTAATATCACTATGATGAAAACCGTACCACTGGAAGAACTGAATTTAGGCAAAACACAAACAACAACGGGAGAACAAATAAAAATGGGTGTGGGGGAAACAGAACACCACAGAAAAAAGAAAGAAAGAAATACTCGTGCAGGCAAATATACAACACAAAGATAGATCAACATCACCATAAACATCATCATCATCATCATCATCATCATCATCATCATCATCATCATCATCATCATAATAATAATGTTCATTCTGATTGCTGAGCTCGGAGAAGCTTTCTCATCGACGCGTGAACGGTCTGACAACCCAATAATAATAATAATAATAATAATAATAATAATAATAATAATAATAATAATAATAATAATAATAATAATAATAATAATAATAATGGATGCTAAGGGCATATATACGCGCTATTTTCCCAAATCATCAATCGGGCTCAAGGCGCGGCGATCTGTACCAACAAACACGCTCACATGTTTCACCCACTCTCTCACCCCACAACAAACACACATCTATCACTCAAACATGGGGTGTAAAGGTAGGAATATCGTTGTTAGAAGACGAAAAGGAAATGGATTTTTTTGGGAAATTTTAGATTGACTGCATCCAATACCATTATTGAAGGGAGGGAGGAAACCGGAGTACCTGGAGAAAACCCTCGGTGACCTCAATAGTCTCGTCCCTAAGTCACATAAGTTAGTCCCGTGCTGGTATCGAACCCGCCACTTTCGGCAAAGGAAACCAGCGACTAATTTACTGCGCCACAGCAAAGTGTGCTGTCAATGAGAGGGGGAAGTGAGATGCCTCTTAAAGATAAAACCTCATTAGTTCTTTTAAAGACTAAACAACCCAGGGTAGACTTTTAATAAAATATTGAAGTTATAAATAAGTCCCACATCAGTATTGGTAGTTTGCTAAACCTCAAACTATTTGCCTTCAATACCATTATTATTATTACCATTTGTAGATTCCAAATCCGTACTTCAGGCTTTAAATTCCAATTCCTATAAAGAAAGAACAGACATTATCATTGAAATTAAACACCTCATAAATAATTTAATTGTAAATGGTACAAATGTAGACTTTTGTTGGATCCCTTCTTATTGTGGTTTTCGATACAATGATTGGGCAGATCGAGCTGCAAGAAACGGTGCTTTACGTATAAACGCGGTCTCTTTGTCAATACCATTGACTGTCAAAGTAGTTTCAAACTTGATAGTTCAAGAGGTCAAGAAAGGTTGTCATTTTAAACAACAGTATAATAAACATTGTGGAATTGCCAGATCTGTTACTTGCATGGCCTACCGAATTTATATGAATTCTGTGAGAAACAAGTATTGTAAAAATGTGTGTGCGTGCAAAGAAAATGTTTCTTTGAAACATGCATTATATCAGTGCGACATTGTAAACGATACATTGCCTAGAAATTTAGCACAAATAGGAGATATTAGCTTTGAAATTTGCATTGCATTGGCAAAAGCGTTTATATCCTTTTCAATGGGCCAGTTCAAATGATGCATAATTATTAACTCTGACCGCAGAAATGTATTTATTTATTAACGTACTGCATTTTCCAATTATGTAATTTTTATTTGTCTTATCATTTCGATGAAGAAGACAATAAAACAAACAAACAAACATACCATTATTAAAGAAAAGTAGTAAAGCAGAGCACCCGATTGAAAAAAATCTCGACGACGTGAAAAGTTTCGTATCGAACGTTCGTCGTCCCCTGCGAGAACCGAACCCGCGACTTTCAGTATAGGGAACCGGTTATTAACCAACAGTACCACCAGGCGACCCTTGCCAGGTCAAACTCCACACTGACACCTGAGCATCATTGCGAGAAAACTCATTTGGCCCATTAAGAGAAAGCCTCGTTAGCTCCTTTAGCCTTAAGGGTGCTAACAAGGCAACCTCGGAGAGAAGTCTAACAAATTGAAGGGACCCATATATATATTCGCTCCAAACCTATGAAGCAAAACACGTCATTATTGTCAACGGAAACGGGCTCGTTGCAGTAATAACTAACTATACAAATCTTTCGCTTGTTCTTGTCCTTAAGCTAAGTTTTGACAGGAACGTTCAATAGTTATAGGTAAAAGGCGTTTTTACCTTTCTTGGCTACTTGAGTTAGATTCCTTCTCGGCCAGTGGCTTTTGCAGCCCTTGAGCTAGAAAGGCGATATATAATAACGATTAAATACTAAATAAATAAATAAGGGATGTCCCTCTTCTCAGGGCCAGCTTAATGATGCTCTCCCTTTCTATGGGCAGGTACACAGGGATGATTGATGTGCTCATTTTGGTGTGTGTGTGTGTGTGTGAAAATGTAAACTGGATATAAATAAAATGAAATATAGTATGCATGTTTTATAAGTAATCATGTTTAATATTATTATCAATATTTTGCGTTCCATTATTGTATTAGAGAGAGAGAGAGAGAGGGAGGGAGGGAGTCAAAGAGACAGAGACACAGTGAGAGTCAGAGAGAGAGAGAGAGAGAGAGAGAGAGAGAGAGAGAGAGAGAGAGAGAGATCATTGACGTGTTATTTCATGTGTGTGTGTGCATAATTTGCCTCTGTCCAATCATGATGGTGCTTGCTTCTTGTCATTCAAGTAATTCTCTAAGTGCATGTGTTCATGCGATGTTATGGAGAATAAAATCTTGAAATGTGTTTGTGTTCTCTCTCTTAACGGTTGTTTAGCTTTTAATTTTGGAAACAGGAATCTGTAAAAGGATAGAGCTGGGAACACATGTCAAGTAGCTCAGAGCAAATCATAAGCGCATCTCATGGTCTCCGAATATGGACGTTCTATAGACATGGTCCTGTATCGTCCAAATGTTACAGAAGTTGTGACATTTATTGCTAAATCTTCTGTTGGTAGATTTTTATAGACTATTTGAAATTGTTTTAAAATAGTTAAAGTTTATTTTACAAGTTAATTTTAATTGTTCAATATCACCCAAATGTGTAAACAGACATGAAATGAAAAATTGATTGACTGACCATGGTCTCAGCTTGAGAGCAATATAATATTATAAATACATCACTCACACACGCGCTCGCACACGCACACGCACACCTCAAAGTGAGTAACAGAAGATAGAGCTGGGAACACAAGACAGGTAGCTGGGAGCTCTGAGGCCCCAACCCTGAACTAATATCGCCAATAAAAAGCACTGTGGTCTCCGCTGAGAGGTATATCATTATAACGCGTATACTCACACTTCTCAGAGCTATGTGCCAATTAGTTTGCAGTCTATACATTCGTGTATCCAACTCTCCAAAGCCTGCCAAGAAAGCATTCGCAGCCAATATTTATCGATAACCTCTTGCAAGAGGCCTTAACCCTACATGCTTTTATAACCCCTCACAACTCCCCTCTTTACACACTTTACAAACACACACACACACACACAAACACACACACCATAACAATTACATGATTTTCGACGTTGCAGTCGCGTGCGCGAACGTTTTTATTCTACCGTCCGTTCCTCCTTCCTTCTTTCCTCCCTCTCTCTCTCTCTCTCTCTCTCTCTCTCTCTCTCTCTCTCTCTCTCTCACTCTATCTCTCTCTGTCTCTCTGTCTCTCTGTCTCTCTCTGTCTCTCTCTCTCACTCTATCTCTCTCTCTCTCTCTCTCTCTCTCTCTCTCTCTCTCTCTCTCTCTCTCTCTCTCTCTCTCTCTCTCTCTCTCTCTCTCTGTGTTGATCTCCTGACCCCGCCTCTCCCCCTCACCCAAATTTCCTTTGAGTTGTGGCAGCACTTGTGAGGCCAAAATATGATCAGGACTTAGCGCACAAAGGTGTTTCATATCAGCGCCGGACAAATATTGCGGACCCGTGCCCTATGTTGGAATTGACGGATTTCTTCTATCACGCCTCATAAGCACAGGCAGAGAACATAAGAATGCGTAGCAGTGACACGGAGTTTAGGTATTGCGGATAAACGTTGCTTTACACAAACCAAATGCTATACATTTTTACATACCGGGTATTTCTGCGATGAAAATAATGCGTTTGATCCACAGACATTACAATTGTTATAAAATGATGGAAATGGATTAAAATGGTTTCACGAGAAATTGAAAAAAATACTGCGAAAGAGGTGTAGATAAGGTAAAGTCATTGGTTCTCAAACAAAGAATTCCTCAAGGCGCTGGTCGATATCAGGATTGAAAAATAAACTGCCTTTAGATACTATCCTATCCTATCCTATCCTATCCCGTAGCTCGAAAGTCGTTGAGGCACCACAGATGATCATTTAACCAGCGTACTCCATCTTTCTCTATCCTCAGCAACCCTCATGGCTTCGCTCAGTGTCAAGCCAGTCCACTCTCGAATGTTGTCCTCCCACCTCTTTTTCTATCTCCCTCTTCTTCTTCCTCCATGCACCGTGCCTTGTAGGATGGTCTTTGCAAGGCCTGATGCTCTGGTGACGTGACCATACCATCGGAGCTTTCGTTTCTTCACCCCTGTGAGCATGTCACCTTTAGATACAGTTATCCGATATTGTCATATTTTGTAGGCAGGGTTTTGTTAAACTGAAAGTAGTGAAAACAAAATGGCCGGCAATTTGTCTCGGCCGTTTCAGAGGTGTGTCGAGACAGTCTTTTGGTGGCACACGAGCCAAGTTTTCTGTGTCTTTCCAGCCCCGCGACCACTGAAGAGCTCCCAGAGTAAGAACAACCGAGGAATATTTTTCCAGCCATAGTGCACAACTAGTAAGAGAGTGGCACTGTCAATGTTATGGTGTTTGAGTGGTGGTGTTTGAGTGGTGGTGTGCTGCTGCACAATGACTTCATCTTTACACTACAGTTGCTCTGTCCTGAATCTCATTAAAGGTTGGGTTCTATCGGATGACATTTAAACACCAGTTGTTCTCCAACCACACTTTATTATAGTACAAGAAGTGGAAAGTTGGGACCTAACTTAGGGAACCTAACTGTGATGGTAAAGGTAAAGGTGGTCCCATATATCCTTGTGGCCGTAGGGGAGCGTGATGCTGGAGATCACACTTACCTTGGGCCAGCGTAATGAGGGTGATGCCCATCTCTCTCCCTCGCTGCTTTACCTTCCCCACCCTTAAGAGAGTAGGTACTCATTCACGTATCCTTGATATGGAACACAAACTACTTTTATAAATAAGCGTCATTGACAATTATAATTATGCTTAAAGTACACATGGATAATTATACTCGTCAATGACGCTTTTTTATACAATTAATTCGTTTTCTTCATCCAGGATTCAAAGACAACATATTCAGAGAATATAAAACTTCTTTCCGAGACAAGCGAATCTGTACAAAAATGGATACATACATAAGACGAGTTTGCAGACCGTCTAAATTCTATTCTAAATTCTATTCTAAATTAAAGCAATAAACAGTCGTTAAATACTTTTAGTATTGAAAGCGCAGCCAACTCTACCCTAATCTCAAAATCATAATCAGTACAACTTATGTTAATCTGATCGATACAACAACAACAACAACAACAACAACAACAACAACAACAACAAACATATCCTCACCTCGATTTCCCAATCTTTCAAATGAAACACGTTTTCGTCACTACATTAGCGACATAAAACTACCTTGTTCCTTCTTTAACAAATTGATCTTGCGTTTACTCTAGGCCTATTCCTGGACGGCTGGTTAGATCCTCATTTCCACCAACGCCTTGAGTACCTCTTTGACCTAGTCAATGCGTTATTCCCTATCCTATACCTATCCTGTCCCGTAACCCGGAGGTCGTAGGGGCACCACAGATGATCGTTTAACCAGCATACTCCATCTTTCTCTGTCCTCAGCAGCCGTGATGGCTTCGCTCAGTGTCAAACTAGTCCATTCTCGAATGTTGTCCTCCCACCTCTTTTTCGGTCTCCTCCTTCTTCTACCTCCTTGCACTGTGCCTTGCAGAATGGTCTTTGCAAGGCCTGATGATCTGGTGATGTGGCCCATACCATGCGTTATACATGAGAAATATTCATTTATTGGAATACTGCAAATATTGTTTTTCCTTAAATGTGCACTGCCGGAAGACATCTTTTTTTCTCAACTTTTTTATTTGGAAGAACGTCTAGTGTTTTTTTTTTCTGCGTGTTCTATGCCAGTAGTGAGTGATTTGCCTGTAAAGATGTGGAATGGATTTGTTGTGCCTGAAAGCCACAGTGGTCCCAGGATCAATGGAACCTATAGACTGCCTGTTGACACCTTGGATTATGAAGTTGACAATCTTTAACCCTTCCTACCCCGCTCTTTTCGACCGAGTTTAACCCTCTCCTTCCTTACTTCCTTTTTTCAATCCTTAACCTTCTCCTCCCCAATCTTCTTAGATTGTAGCTTTCTCTTCCTTACATTTGCTTTCTTTTCTTTTTTTTTTTAAATGCTCTTCTTTCCACTTATGTTTTGGCTTTAACTCTCTTCTTTCCATTCTTTTCAAAGAGATCCCAAAAAGTCGGAATCCATTCAGATATGAACCATTTCTTAATCCACTATTTCCAGATATCATTAACTCTCTCATCCCCACTCTTTTCAGAGAGAGAGAGAGAGAGAGAGAGAGAGAGAGAGAGAGAGAGAGAGGGAGAGAGAGAGAGAGAGAGAGAGAGAGAGAGAAAGAGAGAGAGAGGAAAAAAAATTCGGTTTACAGTTTTTTAAAATTTAAATCTTCGCTTTTTCTAAAATAAAAAATCATATCCAGGCCATTCCATCAAATACATTTTTAAATAATCCAAACTCAAAATCTTTTTCATGTCTTAACTACATCCCATCGATTTTGCACTGTTTTCAAAGAGATCAAAATAAAAGTCCCCCAAAATTTCAGGTTTTAACCATTTTCTCTAAACTTTTTCCAGACTTGAGCCCTTTTTCTATTGGAAACTTTGTATTCTCTTAAATGCAAACATGACCGGGCGTTTTTACCTGCTCGCAAAAGGAACTCAGGCCCTATAATGACTTCACGGCGACTACCGACGATGCGAGTACACAACTAGGCCTATACACGTCGCTCCCCCATTATAACGAGAAAATATTGACACCCAACAATATGACGATTCTGAATAATAATAATAATAATAATAATAATAATAATAATAATAATAATAATAATAATAATAATAATAATAATAATAATAATAATAATAATAATAATAATAATAATAATGTTCATTCTGATTGCTGAGCTCGGAGAAGCTTTCTCATCGACGCGTGAACGGTCTGACAAGCCATTATGGACGCGATCGATCGTATATCCTTGGCAAAAAAAGCGTCAAATGTTTTATTCCAATATTTTCATTTATGCCTAGATATAACTACTATAAGATAATAAAACAACCAATATAGGTACATATGCACAATCTAAGCCAGATAATACTATTGCAAAGAAATATAGCATAATTTCGAAAATTTTCTAAAAACATTTCATTGATATATGGTATAATAAAATTATCAATATCATGAAGTTAATATCATGTAAACCATTCCGTTCCTTTTGCACTGCTGAAAAAGACATGAACTTCCAACGATTTCTATTTATATGAATCAATAACATAACATTATTACTAATACTGCAAGCCCAATTTCCTGTAGGCTCTATTCAGCTGTGATGGTATGGAACTTTTGCAATTATGTTGATTAACATTTTGGTTAGGTCTTCAGTTATGGTAGATCGGCTTGCTCTCCCATCTCCACTCTCACCTCCACCCTTATCACCATCGTAACCCTCCACACCTGGAAATAAGTTTATATAAACTATCTGGAGTCGCGCGCTCTTTTGTTGTTATTTGGATTCGTCACGTGACGATGCAATGAGGTTTTCCTTTCCTCCCCCTCACCCTCTTCTCTGTCTATCTCTCCCTCTCTTTGTCTGTCCGTCTCTCTCCCTCCCTCCATATCTCTCGGTCTATCTATCTTCCCCTCTTCCTCCCTCCATATCCCTCGTTCTATCTATCTCCCCCTCTCTTTCTCTCCCTCCTTATCTCTCGGTCTATCTATCTCCCCCTCTCTCTCCCTCCCTCCCTCCCTCCCTCCCTCCCTCCATATCTCTCGGTCTATCTATCTCTCCCTCTCTCTCTCCCTCCCTCCATATCTCTCGGTCTATCTCCCCCTCTCTCTCTCCCTCCCTCCATATCTCTCGGTCTATCTTTCTCCCCCTCTCTCTCTCCCTCCCTCCATATCTCTCGGTCTATCTATCTCACCCCTCTCTATCCCTCCCTCCATATCTCTCTGTCTATCTATCTCCCTCTCTCTCTCTCCCTCCCTCCATATCTCTCGGTCTATCTATCTCCCCCTCTCTTTCTATCCCTCCATATCTCTCGGTCTATCTCCCCTCTCTCTCCCTCCCTCCATATCTCTCGGTCTATCTATCTCCCCCTCTCTCTCCCTTCCTCCATATCTCTCTGTCTATCTATCTCCCCCTCTCTCTCTCCCTCCCTCCATATCTCTCTGTCTATCTATCTCCCCCCCTCTCCCTCCCTCCCTCCATATATCTCGATCTATCTCCCTCTCTCTCTCTTCCTCCCTTCCCCTCATTCTCTTCTCCCCCCCTCTCTCTCCTTCTCCTCTCCCCCCTCCCCTTTCATCCCCAACAACCCGCTTTCTTTCCAACTAGTCAGAAAGCAACATTGCCGTGTTAGAACTCGCAACTGGAGATGTCAGTGCCTTGGAGACAATCAACTGCATGCCTTTCATGTAATCTGTGGTACCATTGTACGGAAGAAGAAAGTTATCAGTTGGCCAGCTGAAGTCGTGACAAGCTGTAAATACTCGGAAATCATCCATCACGATTTCTTTGTCTCTTCCATAGCTTGTTCACCCTCGTTCAACAAAGATAGAAAGGCTGGCTAAAGGCCTGTCTTAATTGGAAGTTTCATGGAAGGTTCGTGGAGCTTGAAAAACTTTCTTTTTTCCCGAGGTTCTCCGATCCCGAAACTAGGTTCCTGAGTCTTTTTTTTTAATCCAAAATGTTCAGTAATCTAGGTTCGGGATCTGAGAAGCTCGAAAACAAGTCTTTGTACCTCCATGAACCTTCCAATTAAGACAAGCCATTAGAAAGGAAGAAAAGTAGACCAAAGGCAAAGGGGACTAGAACAGTATGTAGTGCGTCCTAAAGTCCATGCTGATCAAACAACCTTAAAATCCGAAGTCCGAGAAACGCAGAGCCAAAGAAATATTACTATCGATACTAAAAGGACACTACAGTAGGTCTACTCGAATGAAGCGGTGGTATTGAAACACACCTTTGCCAGCGATGATTAGCCTCTTTAGTTCCCCAGCGAAGAGGAGAGAACTATTGTTTGGGGCTCTATCCGTCCGTCCGTCCACCGTTCTTACGCGCAATTCTAAGAAATAAAGGACGGATTTCTTTGAAACTTGGTATGTTGTTAAAACATACTGATGCCTATCAGTGGACATAAATGTATGCATATCGGGAGACGTGATAGTTGTTCCTGTGGTATAGTCGCATTTTCTCCTAAAGTACTAAATGGATTTGGTTCAAACTTGGTATGTGCTTAGACTTTAAAGATGCCTTCAACATAGAAACCAAACTTATGTAAATCGAGGGAGTCATCATGGTATGTAATCTTTTTAGTGTTTTTTAAAATTAGTTTTTTTTTTGGGTAATTTTCTTTAAACTTCGTATGTAATTAGAGTGTACAGATTCATAAAAAATACAACAAAACGTACGTATATTGAATGAGTGATCATGGTAACGTCAATTAAAAAAAAAAGTAGTGTTGTATGTTGTTTTTGTTCTCTTTTTGTTGCTGTTTTTGCACATGTCCTCTTTTTTATTGCAGCTGTTGTTGTTGTTCTTCTTCTTCTTCTTCTGTTGTTACCTCAAAAAGTTACAAAGCGTAGACAGTAAGGCAATAAAATTAGCTTTAGGAGTGCCTATTCATACAAAAACAACAGAAGCATATAAACTTGCAGGAATTATGAACTTAGATGATTATTGGAGATTATCTTGTGCGAAATATATAATCAGAGCAAAAGCTGTAAACAATAGTACAGATGAAGAGCTTTTTATTAGATCGGATGTAGATTTTCCAAAACATGCCCAAAACGTGCACTCTTTTCAAACAATAGCAACATATACTAAAGACAGTTAGATATAACACATATTGATAATTTACGTAAGGATATAATATCACCAGTTCCTCCATGGGAACTTGAAACAGCACAGTATGATATACATTATTGTAATGAAAAAAAGAGTCAAAATCAGAACCTTCTTGCAGTTGAAGTTCGGAATCATTTATTTGAGAAATATTCAGGAACTTTAAAAGTATACACTGACGGATCTGTTTTAGAAACAGGGGAAACAGGAGCTGCTTTTGTTATCCCAGATTTGAAAATATCAGAATCGTTTTATATAGGAAAAGGTTATTCTATTTTTACTGCGGAATTAATTGCTATATTAATGGCTCTAAATAAAATGTATAGTTTATGTCTGAATATATTTAGTATAGTTCTATGCGTAGATTCTCTGTTTTAGATGCCCTAAAACTAATATTAACTGTGAACGAAAAGAAATTATTTTTGAGATTAAGAACATTATTCAAGGATTGATAATTAGTGGTACTGAAGTGACCTTCTGTTGGATTAAATCACATTGTGGATTTTTATATAATGATTGGGCTGATCATGCTGCAAAATTAGGTGCATTAAATATTCATTCCTTATTAATTAAATTAAATCTGTCTTCCAAAGAAATTCAAAACAATATTGAAAATGATCTTGTAAAGAAACATCAGTTCTATACAAACTATACAAATCTTCGTGGATTTCCCAGATCAGTTTCATCTACGGCAAACAGAATATTATTAAATTCAATTAAAACCAAATATTGTAAAAATGTAAAGTGCATTTGTGATGAACCTCTAACTCTAAAACATATATTATTTGATTGTATTCAGATTCATCCTCTTTTGCCCATTGAAGTAAATACTATAACATCAGTTAAAAACATTAGTAATGAATTAAGTGTGGGATTGGCAAAAGCTTTAATCAATTCTCCAGTCGCTCGTTTTATTTAACTGAAATTGTTATTGTTCTGTTAGATAGATATTAATAGTCCCTGTGTGTATGTATGTGTTTTTATGTTTCTGTTTAAATGCGTGAATCTGTATGTATGGTCTTTATCATCTTGATGAAAAAAGACGTTAATAAAACAACCAACCATCTTCTGTTGTTGTTGTTCTTGTTCTTGTTTTGTTCTTCTTCTTCGTCAAGAGCAGATATTTATAAGTAGTTTGAAGTGACCTTGCACACAAAAACGTCAGTCAACACACTGGTCTCTCTACACTACGTTATTCGTCATGAAACTATCGATGGTGAAATTGAAGTCACTTTCTTACAAGCCACAAGCTGGAGCTGGAAGCCTAAATTATCCGTGTCTACAGCAGGCGAGGCGCAGAATCAGTAATTAATAAGTTCACACTATTAATTACGACAGCATGCAGGATTCGATCGGTTCTATGTCAGCATGTTCGTCACATAGAGCACCGAACCTGATCATAAAGCTGCGAAGGGCGCTATCACATTCTGCCTTCTTATCCAAGACCTGAGATAGTCAATGCAGCTTCTATAAATACAGTCTGTACAAAAGAAACCAGCTCTTTCCTCAGACTACTTCAAATCTTTTCGAGCACCACTGTTTAAACTAAAAAGCAAGAGACACAATTATCCTTCAACAAATAAAGAATAGGTTGTCGGTTCTGCCTAGGCACCTTTGAGAACACTGCCGTCGTAGCTACGAACCTTCAAACTTCAAAGTGAGCAGAGTGTGTCCATAATATCGGAGGTAACTGTTCAGTACACAAGACTTAATGTTTCTATTTCTAGCTTAATTTGCCTAATCAGACCCGAAGATGTAAGAACGAATTACAAATTAAGAAGTTTCTGGAGTCGGTGTGGTCATAATTGCGTCCGAATATTAAGGGAATATTGACTTTAAAGTTTGTTCAGCGTCATGGCACTAATTTGTTGTATTATTGTTATTATTATTATTATTATTATTATTATTATTATTATTATTATTATTATTATTATTATTATTATTATTATTATTAGGCTTCTTATACAAACAAGATCGGAGAAATTCAAAACACAAGAGGAAATATAAACAGTTTTGATAGCTCCGATATTTGAATATAACCGATTTTTTCAACAAAGGATACAAACGAACTGTGCTATATAAACATGCGTGCGTGAATGTAATAAGACTTCATTCACTTTACGGTGTTTGAGGAAATGTAACAGTATAGAATGCCAATGATTGGATTTTGGGATGGGGAAAATAGAATAATTTGAACAATAAATGATTGAATCAATATTTACTGTATAACGATACAAGTCCAGACAAGACACAAATAGATCTATAAAGCCTTAAAACAAGTTCCTTTGATCCGTCAATTACGTCCATTGTTAAATGTTCGAACACTCAAAACTCAGATTTAAAAAAAACAAAACAAAAAACAGACCATCAAACAATATTTTTGCGCATACCACGAAACCCCCTAAAACACAACAAATTATAGCTACTTTGTAAATTAAAGAGACTGTCTGGTAGTTTAACTCTCGTGAAGTGAAACAAAACACAGGCGATGTTCTTTTAAAATACTAGCGTTAGGAAAGTCTCATTGACTCCGCACGAAATCTCCATAACGCATTTCAGGTTCGAATAAAGGAAGAATTGCCTCGACTTCTACAGGTAGTCTCATAAAAACAACAAACCCGATTTTAAGGAAAATACTTTTATTTCTTTTCCCTGGCGTTAAGGAAAGTTTAATTGACTCACTAAAATCCACGCACACACTTCAGCGTCGAGAGAAGGAAGCGAGAATTCTATTGCCTTGATTTCTACAAGTAGAACACTAAGAGTTGTTGTTGTTGTTGTTGTTGTTGTTGTTGTTGTTGTTGTTGTTGTTGTTGTTGTTGTTGTATCAATTTTTATTCATCAGGTATAAAATAAGTTGTACTGATAATGGTGTCAGTACCAATCCTTCAACACAGTGCATAGCTTCAAATATTTAGGAGCCATTGTATCAGACAATGAGTCTAGATAGGAAGTCCTCTCAAGGATCGCACAAACAACTGCTGCCCTGACAAGGTTGAAGCCAATTTGGAAAGACAGGACCATCAGTCTACATTCCAAGGTAAGGCTGCTGCGCTCCCTTGTCATCTCCATCTTCCTCAACGCTCGCGAAACATGGACCCTCACAGCAGATCTACAATGAAGAATACGAAACATGGAGGTGAGGTGCTACAGAAGACTTCTGGGCATTTCCTATACTCAGCACATCACCAACGACGAAGTCCGACAGACCATCACACCAGCTATTGGACAACATGATGACATGCTCACTGTGATGAAAAAACGGAAGCTCCGATGGTATGGTCACATCACCAGTGCATAAGGCCTTGCAAAAATCATCCTGCAAGGCACGGTGCAAGGAGGCAGAAGAAGATGGAGACAGAAAAAGAGGTGGGATGACAACAATCGAGAATGGACTGGCTTGACACTGAGCGAAGCCATGAGGGTTGCTGAGGACAGAGAAAGAGGGAGTACGTTGGCTAAACGATCATCTGTGGTGCCCCAACGACCTTCGAGTTACGGGATAGGATAGGACTAAGAGAAGGTCTCCTAATTGCCTTAAGAGAAACCTCTGTCTGCACCTACACCTGAGGAAACCAAATCACCCGAGTAAGAAACTGCTCGTTCCACAGGACCATGAAACGAACGCAGTGGATGATCTTCCATTGCAAAAGGATTGGTTGACTCCTCGACAGCTTAGCGGTAGCAGTAGTATGTATGAATACGTAGGACCCGCCGACTATCGAGGATACATTTTAATTATACTTGGTTAATGCCCCTGTGGTTTGTTATGTCAAGATCAGTAACAACAACAACAACAAGTTCAAGACACGCAATACCAATTATTAAAAAAATATAAATATGTCGGAGATATCATAATCCCCTTCCTTCAGTTCTCAACAGGAACAGGGTGAAAATAACAGGCAGCATAAAAGAAGCAGGAAACAGAACTTAGGCTCCCAAACCAGTAGGAATGAAACCCCTACCTTACAAAGGTGGTGCTGTGGAAAAACGGCTTGAAGAAGGGAAAGATAACCTGACCTTCACGGAAAGCTCCTTCACTGAAGTTTCAAGATGCTGACATACAAAAGGTTTGCTGGTGAATCAAGATCCTTTCACTGTTATTGATTCGAACGAAGTCGAAATCACTCAAAACTGATAACAATGGTCAAAGAAAGAAACGCGCAAGCATTACTAAGCACGCACGCCGAGTTTTAGAACACCGAGTGTACACTGAAGTTTAACGTCTACACCCACCATTGGCGATATGGCAGACGGGGATAACCCCCTTAAGGAAGAGATACAGGCCCAAGCACACGCAGTGCTTCAGATTGTTTTCAGACATCATGGGCCCAATGACCCATGGCCATGCAAATTGATGGGTCAATTTTGAAAAAGATGGGTCATTGGCAATCGAAAGTATTCGTATCGTATGTTCGGTGGCATCTTGTCTTTAGCGAAAAGAGTACTCGATTACACAAGTGTTGAAAAGTCAGACGATTTCGCCTTTGCAAGGTAAATCTGATAGATGTTCGCTGATTGGTTGTTGTGCTTGGCTGCCAGCCAATCACACACAGCATTGTGCTTGGTGTGGCTTAGTGGTACAGACAGACCGAGGATCAAGACAAGTTGGCGATTTTTATGACGCGCCAGGCTGGCGCATTCACGTTGACTGTTACGCGCCATTCTGATAAAATATGCGCCAATGGCGCGGGCGCTCCAACAATCTGAAGTACTGCACACGCATACAAAGCCTTGACTCAACCGAACAAAGCGATTAAAACAAATTTTGGACGCGTAGTACGGGATGTTTTACGACGTTACGAGATTGAACAGCTTCAGTGCGAAAACACCCATTAAATACTGGTAATTGTAGAAGACAAGACCACGAAATTTACGACAGCGGCACTAAACAGTAACACCCTCCTGCAGGTTACGTCTGCTGCAGGGAGTTAGCGTTGTTTAAATACTCCAAGACATTTATACGTTTTCCAACACAAAAGTATGACGTCTAAAGAGTTTTGGTGGTCACTTAAGGATGCGCTGTGTACACACACAAAATAATGCTCGTTCACTGTACACTCTCACTGTCATTTTATGCCTGGGAAAGTAACACACACATAAACAAACACATATATATTCTCTCTCCCTCCTTCTCCCCCCCCCTCTCTCTCTCTCTCTCCCCACCCACAACACATGCACGTAAACATTCTCTCTTTCTCTCTGTCTGTCTGTCTGGTTCTGTCTCTCTCCACTTCAATTGTTAATGAAGAGAAGGTGGAGAAAGATATTGATGTAAATGTGTCTGTCATACTTTTTTAAAAGCCCGCTGCGTGAATCTTGTTAATTCGTAATTACACCCGTTGCGGTGCCGGGGGTTTCAGTATAAATAGTATCCCCACTTTCTGGAAATTTAGTGCTTTAAATTCCCACTGTCGCTGTCTTTCTCATTTGCTCTTTCTCATTCCTGCTCTGTTCTATCAATCTGTTATACTATCGTCTTCTTCGCTAGACCAGTCTCCTACCTTTTTTCTTGAAAACCCTTCCGGGACAAGACTCCTTATTTGTGTATGAGGTCTGTTGGATCAGCTTGGGAATATTGGACGCTTTCTGCCAGGTGGTCACTATGGCTTCCTATGATGTTATTATTTAGCAATGTAGGCATTTTATATGTATGTGTTTTGTTGATATTTTATAATGATGTTTGTATTCTATTTTGTTTTTGTAAACGGGGGTTCGATAAATTAGAGTACAGCCTCAGCGTCCCCTGCGTGGGATGTCTTTATTGTAAAGGGACTGGCTGGTGGAGAGCTTTCAGTTTTACCACTAGGGTTGTTTCAGCAGATCTTTTATGCGGATTAGGGGTTGTCCGGTCCGGATTTGGCTCGGAAGAGTCCGCTGGACCTAAAGCAATATTCATGTAATGTAATGTAATGTAATTTATAATTGAAAACGGAATGTAGAGTTGACTAAAGTTAAAAGCCTATGGTGAACACAGCGACAAATCGACTTTCTCTTTTTTATCAAACCCGTAAGCATAAAAGAAAATTGCGCTCATTCATCGCAGCGAGTTTTTCTCACTTAGTAGCTTCCCTTGGCGATACGTGTGTTGTGGCATATTTATGTGAATCGCCTTCGCACGTGAAACGATCTCGTGTTGGCATTGTGTCAACTCATAAAACGATCTCGTTTAAATTGTTTTTACACCACGTAAAACCACCTCCTTCGGTAGTGTGTTCACACGTGGAACGATCTCGTTTCCCTGCTCCATCGTTAGCTAATAAGCTCAGTACTTTTTGCCCAGACGGCCACGCTTTTAGGGAAGTGTTAACTTAGGTATCCATTTACCTCTGTCGGATGACTGTAGATTTGCCTTGCAGAATGGAAAAATACTTAAAAGCAGCTTTGGAAGCCGATCTAGGCTTGCCTTAAAAGGTTCCCAGTTCGAAGGCTTTGTTTACCTTTGGTAAAAACGAGTTTACCCTAAAATTGGCCTTGTTATTACATTATACCATGATATACAGTGAGCTCTCCTTGCTCAAGCCCACCGCTAACTTTTGAATTTTCAAGTTCGGTTCTGACAGCTGGTTATTTCCCCTGGTTGCAATGATACAGCCGTGTGACATTTGACCCTATTTCTTAGTGAACCACTTGGCTTGAAGTGTGCGTCTTTGGTGTGTGGGATAGGGTAAGGTAGGTCTATTTTATCAACCTAAAGCTAAATAGCTTACTAGCAATGGTTTTCACGGGTTCAGTCTCTTGCCGGCTTTGGTATAACTGCTATTTTTAGCTCTAGAATGTTGGCTCCAGCTAGCCAAAGGCTGTTGCTATTTATAGGCACAAAAACTACGGAATTTATTCATGCATAAAAATAACTATACTTTCTAAAGAGTTACTTTTTGCTGAAAGCTTATATTTTCAGTAGGGCAGCACTCACTGCGAATGTCAAAAGGATCTGCTGAGTGGGGGTGGTCAAAATGGGTCCCTTTAAATGACGGCGCCACATTAGATTAGCAGTAGTAGTATTATTAGTAGTATTCATTGGTTTATAGTTGTTATTATTATTATTATTATTATTATTATTATTATTATTATTATTATTATTATTATTATTATTATTATTATTATTTATGTAGTAGTAGTAGTAGTCATTTTTATTATTATTATTATTATTATTATTATTATTATTATTATTATTATTATTATTATTATTATTATTATTATTATTATTTAAGTAGTAGTAGGTTATTATTATTATTATTATTATTATTATTATTATTATTATTATTATTATTATTAAGATCCTTATTGTTTTAGGTATATTTTAAAAGCTTTTACTGCCTAAATAGTTTAGTTTATGACTTTGGCAGATGAAAATAAATTTTCTTCTACTACTACTAGTTATTTAGTTATTCATTGCTTACAGGGTCCAGCGGACCGCAAAGAGACGAATCAGGACCACAAAATCAAGACCACCACTTCGCTGAAAGATGACCCACCCCCGATCCGCATAAAAGATCTGCCGAAGGCACTCCACCAGCCGGTCACCTTACAATAAAGACATCCCACGCAGGAGGCGCTGAGGCTATACTCTAATTTATCGAACCCCCGTTTACAAAAACAAACTAGAATACAAACATCATTATAAAATATCAACAAAACACATACATATTAAATGCCTACATTGACAAATAATAACATCATAGGAAACCCCAGTGACCATTTGGCAGAAAGCGTCTAATATTCCCGAGCTGATCCAACAGACCTTAAACACAAATGAGGAGTTTTGTCCCGGAAGAGTTTTCAAGAAAAAGGGTAGGTGACTGGTCTAGCGAAGAAGAAGATAGTATAGTAGATTGATAGAACCGAGTAACAATGAGAAAGAACAAAGGAGAAAGACAGCGACAGAGGAAATTTAAAGCACTAAATTTCCAGAAAGTGGGGATATAAGATAAGATAAGATAAGATAAGATAAGACAACTTTATTATCTTTTACAAGAAATTACATTGTGGTGTACAATTACAATCAACAAAGAATAAACATCACATTAATAATAACAACAATCATAATGACAATGAGGATAAAACTGCACAGTCACACATGAATATAATTACACTTATGCATGCTAACATTAAACGACAGCAAATGTTAAATGAAATTATTTTGGGCAAACAAACACACAATCACACACACACACACACACACACACACACACACACACACACACACACACACACACACACACCCACACACACATGTCATTTATTAAGCATATTTAAGGATATTTATACTGGAACCCCCGGCACCCCCACCGGGGACTACTACTACTACTACTACTACTACTACTACTACTACTACTACTGCTGCTGTTGCTGCTACTACTACTGCTGCTGCTACTACTACTACTACTACTACTACTACTACTGCTACTACAACTACTACTGCTACTACTGCTACTACTACTACTACTACTACGGTAACTGGTCCTTCTCCCTCTACCCTTGCCCGTGCTCGTATCACAACAGTGGCTACGTAAAGATCTCGGTCGGCAATTCATGTTAGGGTGGCAGGCTCAAATATGTTGAGGTCATTCAAGTTAGACGGTGTCTGATAATGAATTTATGCTGCTTAAGCGGCTTGAGGATCGGTCATCGCCTAGAGCAACTCTTTGAGCCGGTGAGTGAAGCTTTGGGGAGCGAGGATGTAAGCAAAACACGTAAACCTAAACTATGCAATGTAAAATCAAGGTAGACTTACATGAGAGATGCACGAAGTCCCTTTTTAGGCGTACAACAGTAGAAGAGGGTGGGGTAAGGGTGGAAGGCAGCGGGGGGTGGGGGGTGGAGGGTGAAGATGGAGTAAGCAGCGGGGCCATGGACTAGGAAACGGGGGTGGCGTGTCCTGTTAAGGAGTTAAGCAGAACATCAATTTGCTTCAATCGGGTCTTCGTTTCTATAGACTGAATTAAGGTACCAGGCAACCTTGATCCTACGGCTTGTAGAAAAGGGGTCCCCTCGAAAAGGGGGCAGGCTTGATTAGACCGCAATTAATCTAACTACTAAGTACTACGCGATCTGCCGTGTTGCTGGTCGAAGATACAGAGTATATGAGATACTGGAGTTTATCGCTCATGTAGGCTATTCGTTTTGGGGTAGGGTGCGGCGACTTGGTACTCGGTGAAAAATGGATTAATTGAGCCGATTGGTGTCAGGTTTTGCTTGAACAGTGCAAGTATGCCGGTGATTCACCTCAAACACTCCCTACCACGCGACCTCAACTCTATTACACGCCTCCACAGCCTAGCTTTGCACAAATCAAAGAACGAACTTTTACCACCCAGGTAATCCTAAACAACTTTTGCTATGGCATTGCAGCTGTTCTCTATTATTTCCTTCTTATGAAGCTTTTCTTTCCTCTTTAATTCTTACCAAAGAGGACAATTTCTGAAGTAGATTTTTTAAAGTTGATTTTGAAAAGGCAAAAAAGTTTTTTTTAGAAGATAGGCCTGTTTTTTCCTGTAAGTAACTGTAGATTATAGTCACACGACACCGAAGCGTATAGGCGACTACTGGTCACATTATTCTGACACCAGCGAACCAGTTGATGGTAAGGGGAAAATAATATGGTCACACATTGGCCAATCCGGGATTCGAACCAGGTACCTTTCGGTTACTAGTAAGACGCTCTACCAACTGAGGTACCCGGCCCCTCTCGTTTTTTCCTCCGACCTCTTCACAATTTATGCCCTTTTAAATTAATCTCATAGCACTCCCATTTAAGTACCAGGACAGGTGTTAGGCATTGGTTTTAATCCTTTGAACGCTTCTTTGAGTTTCTATTAAGAATCAGTTGACATCTAAAATTAATGAAAATTGCACGAACCATCGCCACTCTTTATTTTCCAGCTCTTAGGCGTTCGCTAGCTTTCTTTCTTTCTTGCATTTCCGGTAAGTTCTTGCTTTGGGATGACTATTAAGAAAATCTTTGATTAAAAACATATATATATACTCTATAATTATTTTGGGTAAAATGTCAATGCTAGCAGTGTTCTGCTTGATCCGATTTGATGATGTTTGTGTAATCATATCCTATCCTATCCTATCCTATCCCGTAACTCAAAGGTCGTTGAGGCACCACAGATGATCGTTTAACCAACGCACTCCATCTTTCTCTGTCCTCAGCAACCCTCATGACTTTGTTCAGTGTCAAACCAGTCCATTCTTGAATGTTGTCCTCCCACCTCTTTTTCTGTCTCCCTCTTCTTCTGCCTCCTTGCAGGATGATTTTTGCAAGGTCTGATGATCTGGTGACGTGGCCATACCATCGGAGTTTCCGTTTCTTTACCACTGAGTATAGAAAATGCCCAAAAGTCTTCCGTAGCACCTCATCTCCGTGCTTTGTATTCTTCGTAGTAGATCTGCTTTGAGGTTCCATGTTTCGTATAGGCGTATTTGAAGATGGAGATGACAAGGGAGTGCATCAGCCTTACCTTGGAATGTAGACTGTCTTTCTGTGATAAGAGGACCGTTTTACACAGCACTATGACTTCTCGCCTTACTTAGTCAGCCGTTAACCTTAATTAACGTTGCTGTGCAGAAGACGACGAAAGTCAACTGTGGGCTACACATATGTACGCAGACGCTGGCTCAGTTAGGCAGTTACCTCATTCAGCTTACGTATAGCCAGTACCTCCCCCCACGCGAGAGTAAGCCTCTTGTGGTTTAGATTTCCAGGGCTTCCGACTGACCACAGGGATAGATAGTCATTCGTTGTTCGAACTGCATCGAGGAAGGAGCTAGGCTCTAATAGATCTCTCTACTGGAAGACTAAAAGCAGAACTGGTGAAATTCTATTCAACCTAGTTAGCCACAGCCTGACATTGCCAAAAAGGTAAATGATCTAACTTTTGTTTTATCGCGATGTATTGATATTACTGCTGTATTATGTTTGTGAAGTTTGCCATGTTTAGAATTGTAAATGTTGGTCAAACTTTGCGTGACCACGTGGCAGGCACACGACCGGTTTCTACGCCATGAAGTACCCCCTGCGGACACACTGTTGTTTAGCCTATATGTATTTTTGCAGACCAGTGGCTGTACCGGATAATGTGTATAATATTAATTATTTCTCTATGTGTGTAGTTAGCCATGATATATCTATATATTTATAGGAATTAGAGTGGAGATTCCAGTGGACCACGGACTTAGCAGAATGTTCGTCGCTTATATATATATATATATATATATATATATATATATATATATATATATATATATATATATATATATATATATATATATATATATATATATATATATATATATATATATATATATATATATATATATATATATATATGTGGAGCTATCACTGAGGGCTATTGCTGCCTTGAGTGAGACGCTCTGCACACCCTTAGTGAACCGGTGTTGCAGAAATTCGTCTCATATTTTGCAGACGAACAGGCATCGTTGGCCCGAACAGAAGCAAGACATTTTAAAGTCTTCACTGACATTTGGCCTGCATTGGAGCCTCACGCACTGAGCTACGAGAGCCCACCAGTCTGTTAACCAGGAGAAGACTCCACCACAACAACGCTCATCGAAACGAGAGCTAAGTTATATCGAAACAGTGCGCCAAATCTGTTAGCAAAGGACACCAATTGTCCACTCTTCCAGAACTCTGATCATTTGTGCAGAACGCACCATTAGCCCGATGATGAGACAGTAGCTGCATAGAACTATCAAGGAGCGAACTATTCGAAGTGATATTTGGACTTTTAAGTTAGTATAGTGATTAGCAGATCTTTTATAGAGAAGAGGAAATAAATGTGTGATATTTACTGTTAACAAGTGGCTGGACTACCTATGTTTCATAGCCGTGTGAGAGATAGTGTGACAGTGAATCTTTTACCATTTTCTTTCTATATATGTAACCCCAGCCTAAACACAGACCGAGCTAAACTTATAAATGTATTAAAATTAGTCACCGGGAGATTAACTAGCGATCCCCATAGACGAAAGACGAGTTGGTAATAGCATTCCATTGTGCAGAGCCAAGCAACAATAGACCTACCGTCACACTTTTCAAATGGGCTTCAAACTTGTCAAGGCAGCAGTTGTTTGTGCGATCCTGGAGAGGACTTCCTGTCGGGACCCATTGTCTGATACAATGGCTCCTAAATATTTGAAGCTTTGCTCCGTGTTGAGGGATTGGCCTTGGACTTTGATGCCTTTGGTGTTGTTGGTCATCATTTTGGTCTTCTCTGCACTTATTTCCATTCCATAGGATCTGGAGGTGGTGTCAAGCCTTTGTACAAGCTGTTCAAGTTCTTGCCAGCCAATCCATTAAAGTCATCTGCAAAACGGAGGTTGGAGATTGCTCTACCCTCTATGCTGACTGAGCGTTCGTGATCTGCAAGGGCAACTGACATGATGCGCTCTAAGAAGATGTTAAAGAATGTTGGAGAGAATACGCATCCTTGACGCACACCGATTGTTGTTCTTAACCAGTTCCCGATGGCGCTGTTGTTGAGGACTGCACTGGTAGCCTTGTCATACAGGTTTTTATGACTTCAATAATTTTAGGGCTGATGTTGTACACTCTCATGGTTGCCCACAGATCTGCATGCCAAACTCGGTTTGTGTAATGCAGTATGCTAAACTATTTTGTATAGCTCAAGTCTCCGCCCGTTAAGTCAGCGTTTAGCTCCAGCTTCAACTGAATTCATGACTACTTCGATGTGTGAGTGCGGTCGTTGTTGTGCCCTGCACTTCGATACACAGACTGCGACAACAAAAAGTCTAAGGCTGAACATGAGATAAAGCCATCGCTTGAAACTCAACTCGCTTTGATGTGAGACAACTGTTATTGCTTGTCTGAGACCAATACTTTTGTTTAGGACCTAACCATGCATCAGAACTGTAACGCTATTGTTAAAAACTGTTATTGTTTGAAACAATTAATTTTGTTTAGGACTTAACCATGCATCGGAAAATCAATGATTTTCATTCGTAGAACACTGTTGTACTTCGTTTTGTTTTAGGAGCGGACGACCATTGATAGTCTCAAATACTCTGTTAAATCGCTGTGGAGTTTGCTTAACCGTGTCACGGTTTGGGGAGTTTCGCCGGTTGCAGATCCTGGCGTCATCGTTGCGTGACGTAGTGGGAGGAAACGTTAGGTTGAGCGTTTGCGAGAACCTTCAGTGCAGTCACCCGTATACAGAGTTACTAAGACCTCTTGGTTGGACCATATTGAAAATGAGAGTTCGGATATCAGCGCTATAGACAGAAAATGTGCAAGACAGGAGTGAAGAATTTTTGGATGGGGTGTGTGGGGGAGGATGCTTAGATATTAAGACATAGGACATCTATGGCTTTGTTTATGAAAAAAGCTGATTTGTTAGTATGTGAAGAATTTGATTATGCTCACCTAACCAAATTACCGAGTTCTGTAACGTGCTGATGAGATGACGAGGACGGAAAGAGTTACCATTACACCCCGGAGAAGAAGAAGACAGATAGAAGGATTACAAAAACAACCACAACAACAACAACAACAGAAGAAGAAGAAGAAGAAGACGACGAACAACAACAACAACAACAAGAACAAGAAGAACAAGAACAAGAAGAACAAAAACAAGAAGAACAAGAAGAACAAGAACAAGAATAACAAGAACAAGAATAAGAACAACAACAACAACAACAACAACAACAACAACAAGAACAAGAAGAACAAAAAGAACAAAAACAAGAATAAGAAGAACAACAACAACAAGAAGGAAAAGGAAGGACACGGCTTACTCGGGTTCGCACCTCCGGTGGGCCACCCAGCCACATTCCACCTCCGTTTCAGATCAAAGCCACGCTTTGTTGTAACAGAAACTAAACGTCTACGTAAATGGATCGCTAAACGTTTAAAGCACGATATCAAATAACAGGAAGATGGGACAAGTCTGGGCTATGTGACACTGGTGAAAGTTGGGAGAAGCCTGCTCGAGTTACTGTCCTAACAATCAGAACGATAATTCACGTGCGGGCGGACACCCACACACACTCACACACACACACACACACACACACACACACACACACACACACACACACACACACACACACACAGTTTCGTGCACTATACAAGCCCGCAGACATACCAAACGCACTAGGCAGTCTGTTGTAGAAGTGGATGTTAGTGATAGAGTATTTTATTTATAAGACCACGGCAAATCTTTCTGCTGCCAGTGGCTTTACGTTGCGGAATTAAGCCTATTATTCATTTTTAAAATATGTATTTAAATAAGAATAGGTTCATTGAGAGCCTGCAAATGTGAATGACCAGTGCCAAAGTTGTGGGCAGTCAGCGGTCTGTGGTGTTGTCAGGTCCTCACTGCACAAGGTCAGTTTACAAGAGAGCCCTTGGTCAACACAGCACGATGGTCAATATGAATGAACCTCTCATGGTCATAGAGCGCTTGTGTGCTCTTACGTGCTTATGCTCTGGACAGAACAAAACGCCATGATAGCATGACAGGTGGAGGGGGAGGAGGAGGAAGAGAAGAAGAAGAAGAAGAAGAAGAAGAAGAAGAAGAAGAAGAAGAAGAAGAAGAAGAAGAAGAAGAAGAAGAAGGAGGAGGAGGAGGAACGGTAAAAGATAAAAGAGTACTAGGTGCACCCATACAGACATACGCGCACACATACGCTCAGACACACAAGCACACAAACACGCACGCGTATACATACACTCTGTTACGTGTGAGACGCGCACGATAGTACGTGTGAGACGCGCACGATAGATCCGATCGTTTTGTTTTGCAAAGCATTCAATAACAGAGTGTATTTACCTTTGATTTGATTTTGCGTTGTTGTTAGAAGAAGCTTGGTATAATGTTGATAATTTTCGTTGGTCGATATTATTGGAGAATTCTCTAGGGTTGCGTGTTTACTATCGATCGAAGCATCTAGATAGATCCAGTAGAAGCTGACGTAACAGTAATGACGAATTGCATTGTGATTGGTTACAATTGCGTAACCCTGGAACATTCGAACGGTCTCTCGAGTACTAGAAAACTATATAATTGATGCACTGTGTCTGAAAAGAGGGAGAAAGTGGAAAAGGCGATTGAGCGATTGTATGCAGTTGTTGATGTACGCTGAATAAAGTTGGAAAACTTCATATGACGACTCCTGCCTTGTTGCTGAGTGAGCAGGTTGCGTGGATAAACGAATCCGAGTTCAACTTATCAGAATTCCAGCATTGGGGCTGAATCAACTACTGATAAAAACCAACAACGAGTGTAACACACTTAGAAATACACGCACACAAGCAGACAAACAAACAAAAAAGCTCCAGCACGCGTGCGCGCACACATACATAGGCTACATTCGCGCGCTACCCCTTGGGGTCATGAGCCATCTTGCCACTGTAGATTGTTCTAACCTATAAAGGGAAAAGTGAAAGCCCCAGTTGAAAACCTGTCTTGCCTTTATAGGCATGACCGATTCACTGCGGCAACAATACCCCCGTTGGAGTGCCGGGGTTTCAGTATAAATAGTGTCCCCACTTTCTGGAAATTTAGTGCTTTAAATTCCCACTGTCGCTGTCTTCCTCATTTACTCTTTCCCATTCCTGCTCTGTCCTATCACTCTGCTATACTATCTTCTTCTTCGCTAGATCAATGACCTACCTTTTTTCTTGAAAACTCTTCCTGGACAAGACTCCTTGTTTGTGTATGAGGTCTGTTGGATCAGCTTGGGAGTGTTGGACGCTTTCTGCCGGGTGGTCACTAGGGCTTCCTATGATGTTATTATTTAGCAATATAGGCATTTTATATGTATATGATTTGTTGATAATTAATAATGGTGTTTGTATTCTATTTTGTTTTTGTAACCGGGGGTTCGAGTAGTTGGGGTAAAGCCTCAGCCGTCCCCTGCGTGGGATGTCTTTATTGTAAAGTGACTGGCCGGTGGAGGGCATTCAATTTTCCCACTAGGGTTGTCTCAGCAGATCTTTTATGCGGATCGGGGGTTGTCCAGTCCTGATTTGGCTCGGAAGAGTCCGCTGGACCTAAAGCAACAATCAATCAATCAATCAATTCGCGCGCGCTCTCACCAAACCAGCTAATACTGATAGTCATTCACACTCTAAACGATTGGATATCGCGTATCATGGGCTTGTGAGTTATATAATATTCCGACGACTGGGGGCAGAGTCATTTCCTATATGGGTGTTGTGAACCAATGTGTCCAAATTTCTATGTATCTCCGGTGCATTTAGTTGTTGGGCCTTTTGTCTAAATATTTAATGTAATCGTCTTTATTATACAGCGCTTTTTCAGCTCAAGAGCTATTCAAGGTGCTGGTCGATATAGGATTTAACCCAAACCGCCTCAGGCGCCCACTGCCAGCCTTTCGGTGCATTGTCTGACGTCCGCACAGATTAGACCTCGATGTAGGCTCGCCCGAGGGTGTAGGGGCGCAATGTCTCAGGATCTTTTTTTCCATCTTTTTTTTTTTACTTCGTTAATCAAAGCCGTCACCGGGCTTGGAACCGCTGTCTATTCAGGCTGCAATGTTATTGGCTGACAGGCACTACTTCCATTGTTTTGCGTTGTGAGTACATCACTGAGCCCACTGTGTCTCACGGTCATGTTATTTTTGTTTGGGCACTGCAGGCCGTCAACGGGTTTGGAACCACTGGCTGGACGGGCTGTAAAAGTTATCGCTCAACAATCGTTTTGCCGCCTGCCTGTCACGAAGTCATCGACCTTGTCTGTGGGTGTGTGGGAGGGCGTGCAGGTGTGTGGGTTTGTCAGTGATTGTATGCGTGTGTGTGCGCGTCTGTGTGGGTTGTGTGTGTGAGTGCGTGTGTGCGTGTAAACTGAAAAACAAAAGAGACAAATGTAAAGCGGGGAAGAGAGAGAGAGAGAGAGAGAGAGAGAGAGAGAGAGAGAGAGAGAGAGAGAGAGAGAGAGAGAGAGAGAGAGAGAGAAGAAGAGAGAGAGAGAGAGAGAGAGAGAGAGAGAGAGAGAGAGAGAGAGAAGGCAGCGGAGTCAGGATGACCACATTAATCCGGACATTCTTGTTGCGTTCCCTGTTTACCGCGTCTTCTCTAATCTCTCCCATCCATCGTGAAGGGACAGAGAGAGAGAGAGATTACCCTCCACACGTGAACTCATTCAGATTACTGACCTTGTCTGACCTTATAATAACCTCCAGCACCCAACCCCACCTCAATCCCTCCCCTATTCGCATCTCCCTCCCTCTCTCTCCCCCTTGTGACATCGTCACAGTTCCTAGTATCTTAGCTGGGCTGGGAGCGAATGGGAGCATTCTGATTGGTCGACGCGTTACAAAATTCGACGCATGCGCATTGTGCTATCATAGTCTTCGTAAGGATTAGGGTTAGGGTTAGAGTTAGAGTTTAGGCTTAGGGTTAGGGTTTGGGTTAGGGTTAGGGTTATGACGCCTAAGAACTTCGTGAAAAAGCCGGCCCGACATGACCTGGCGCATGCGCAAAGGCGCTCGGATAAACTAGGAGACCCGGAACTTGAAGGATGTGACACCCTTCTCTCATTTGATTTCTATGCAGTTGTCCATCGAGTAGTCTTCTAGCTGACACGTTTTAAATTTAATACAACAAGAAAAGCGAGAAAGCACGGAAGCCCCAGAGCAGCGTTACCCAAACAATGGGGTGGCGAGTGGGGTAAGATAGGAACCAGTGCATGCTGGGTGTATTAAGCTTACTTATGTTCCTGAAACTCACCCGTCCAGTACATGAGCATCAGGATCTTTAAAGTCCGTGCGATGGAATGTATGCGTGCATAGGATAGACCTTCGTTTATGCACTCAGATAGTCCTCGGTTCACGTATATATACTCTCAATCCTTGGTCTCGAACTTAAACACTATAAACAACACTTGCAGTTTTGGCTGACAATGTAGTCAACACTCCATAGGCTGAGCTTTTGGCCAATAGTCAGAACACATACTTGTGTGGACCGTCAGTCTTTGAAGAGTTAGACAAAGACGCTGGCAATGGATAAAAGCACATTCCTCTTGACAAAAAGTAACAGATTTACAACCGAGAAGACGTGTATGTTCATCCAAACACGCGTCTAACGCTTGCTTAACAATAATTCTGTTGGCATCGTTGACAGTGGACGAAAGTAAAGGATTTAGAACTTAGAATTTAGAGACTGCGTTCATCCAAACACACGTTTACTTAAACAAGAACTCAGTAATGATTGTGGAAAGTTGTACAGTTCTTACATTTAAGCTACTAGCCGTTACATACATATAGTAACAGATTTTGAGATGGACACAACGTTTCGATCCAAACACACGTTTTCTGGACCATAAATCCTTTGGGATTGCTGAAAGCTCCCAAAGTTCTGCACAAAGCTGACCCCTTGGGGTCATGAGCAATCTTGTCACTGTAGATTGTTCTAACCTATAAAGGGAACAGTGAAAGCCCCAGTTGAAAACCTGTCTTGTCTTTGTAGGCATGACTAATTCACTGCGGCAACAGTTCCCCCCGTTGGAGTGCCGGGGGTTTCAGTATAAATAGTATCCCCACTTTCTGGAAATTTAGTGCTTTAAATTCCCACTGTCGCTGTCTTCATCATTTGCTCTTTCCCATTCCTGATCTGTCCTATCACTCTGCTATACTTTCTTCTTCTTCGCTAGATCAATGACCTACCTTTTTTCTTGAAAACTCTTCCTGGACAAGACTCCTTGTTTGTGTCTGAGGTCTGTTGGATCAGCTTGGGAGTGTTGGACGCTTTCTGCCGGGTGGTCACTAGGGCTTCCTATGATTGTATTATTTCGCACTATAGGCATTTTATATGTATGTTTTTTATTGATGATTTATAATGATGGTTGTATTCTATTTTGTTTTTGTAACCGGGGTGTTCGCGTAGTTGAGGTCAACCCTCAGCCGTCCCCCGCGTGGGATGTCTTTATTGTAAAGTGACTGGCCGGTGGAGGGCATTCAATTTTCCCACTAGGGTTGTTTCGGCAGACCTTTTATGCGGATTGGGGGTTGTCCGGTCCTGATTTGGCTCGGAAGAGTCCGCTGGACCTAAAGCAACAATAAATCAATCAATCAATCAAAGCACAAAGCTGTTGGTCGACATTGTATATAGGTAATTCAAATATGAAGTTGTTGTGTTGTTTAAATTCTAAAGCAAAAAACAAAATTATGTTTTTGGTTGTTTCCGCTGTAGCTTTAAGAAGTTGTTATCGTTATTCTCGAAATTATCAGTTTTATCATCATCATCATCATCATCATCATCATCATCATCATCATCATCATCATCATCATCATCATCATCATCATCATTTTCTACGCCATCATCATCATCATCACCACATGCACAGTCAATACAATGATGCTCCTCCTCCTCCTCCTCATCATCATCATCATCATCATTTTCTACGCCATCATCATCATCACCACATGCACAGTCAAAACAATAATGCTCCTCCTCCTCCTCCTCATTATCACCACCAATCATCATCATCCCCATCATCACCACCCCCCATACCACCACCACCACGTACAGTCATTATGATGATGTTCCTCCTAATTCTCCTCTCTACCACCACCACCATCAACACCAAATTCACTATAATGCACCAGATGACATTAGATCTGATTTCCCAAGGGAACTGTAGTTAATGGATTGGCAGTTGCATGCAGTGTATAGGCCCATGTAATTAGGGCCCATTTCAGCACTTTCTTTTCATTTGTTGCAGGCTTCATTCCTTCCACAAGCCTCTGTACAGCGTCAGTCTTGACATACACCAATCCAAAGTCATAGCCGGCATTTTGTCCCTTTTTCTCAGCAAAGAGTGAATGTTTGGTTGCGATTTGGCTAAAACCAAGGGCAAGGTGGAAGGGATTTTTGAGAGGCAGATGATCAGAAGCTGTCTCCGAACAACCTTGAGTAGTCTCACAGGTGCGGAGAGTCTCCACAATTCTGGTTGCTTTGGGGCTGCCAAGACAGACGGCAAAACGTTTTCCCAGAGTACACAGCACGGTGAAGTCTTGGTGTGCCAAAACGACACCTTCTCTAACTTCCCAGCACCGAAGAGCGAAGCGATTCGTGACGTTACGGCGTCCGATTCGTGTGGGAACAGAGAGAGAGAAAGTATGTAGTGGCCTGTTTGAAATATGAAAATAATGTTTTGGCCAATATCTACACGCATTTTCTGGCACATAATCTGTCAGATTTTTGCTGAAATATTTTGCCAAGAGATTTATTTTTCGCACTTAGTGTCAACAGTTACGTAGTAAGGTAAGGTAGTTCATAATGCATAAAACAATTAAATCCTATATTATAATAACATAAAAAGTTAATATATGTTTCTATTTCTACCGAATTTAAGCGCAGCAATAAAAGAGTATCGGAATGTCAAATCATTATCATCATCAGCAGCAGCAGCAACCTCATCACCATCATCGCTTGTCTTATCATTTCAATGTAAATGACATAGACAAGCAGCTTAAAGCTAACATCCTCATTATCATCATCATCCAAAACAACTCTCTTTCTCCCTCTCCCTCTTCCCCTCCCTCTCTCCTCATACCCCATTCCCTCTTCCTTCCGTCTCTCTTTTTCCCTCCCTCTGTCACGCCTAGTAGTAGACAGTCCGTGCCCAACTAGCGGACTAGCAGGACATGCTTGACCTCAGAGTGACCCGGCGTGTTTGTTAACGATGATCACTAGCTTTTTGTTTGACCCGAAGTACGGTCCAGCACCTGTGTAGACGCTGATCAAAGATCTAATGAGCTGGAAAATTGTGATATCTTCTAATCACCGTGGGTATTAGGAGCCTATGCCTGCCGGGGTAGAAAAAAAACAATCCATCAGCGTGAAACTGCATAATGATGATGACAAGAGAAACAGTATTTTATGATGATACGAGATTCAAGATGATGTATTTTATGATGATACGAGATTCAAGATGATGTATTTTATGATGATACGAGATTCAAGATGATTTAGTGTCCCCGTCTTTTTACACGCAAGGAAGTTGACATGCGGGCTACATGACATAAACACCAAACATGACAAGGACAATATCACAATCAGTGCATTAAAACATCAGATGTAACATCGCCATTCATTCACATAAACAGTCTCACACACTAGCTCCAGCAATCCCACACTATCAATTAAGAAAGTAAAAATTATTAAGACAATTAGAATATGTACTAATATAATAATAATAATAATAATAATAATAATAATAATAATAATAATAATAATAATAATAATAATAATAATAATTATTATTATTATTATTATTATTATTATTATTATTATTATTATTATTATTATTATTATTATTATTATTATTATTATTATTATTAATCTTACTGGATTCTACATACGCGCTTTTCCCCAAAGTACTAATCAGGCTCAAAGCGCGGCGATCTGTACCACTATACACGCTCATACGATTCACCCACTCTCTCACACACAGCAAACACACATCTATCACTCAAACATGTGGTGTTAAGGCAGGGAGGTCGCTGTTAGAAGAGGGAAAGGAAATCTAATTTTTTTTTTTGAAATATTTAGATTGACTGAATCCAATACCATTATGGAAGGGAGGGAGTGAACCGGAGTACCCGGAAAAAACCCTCGATGACCTCAATAGTCTCGTCCCTAAGTCACATAAGTTCGCCCCTTGCGGGAATCGAACCCGCGACCTTCGGCATAGGAAAGCAGCTCTCTTTCCACTGAGCTACCAGGCACTGTATAGTAATTATAGCAGTTATGATCACCTTACCGCATCCCCCCATCCTCCCCAAAAAAGAAAAGAAAAAGAAGAAGATTTGATTCGGGTTTGCTTACTGCAAGGGGCGAACTTTACGAGACTATTCAGGACACTTAGGATTCTCAACGGGTACTCCGGTACGGTTTCCTCCCTTCCTTCAATAGTGGTGTTGGATGCAGTCCACCTAAACATTTCAACATTAAACTCTTCATTCCCTTTCCGTCTTCTAATAGCGATCTCCCTGCCTTTACATCACATGTTTGAGTGAGAGATGTGTTTGTTATGGGTGTGAGAGAGTGGGTGTAGCATGTGAGCGTGTATGTTGGTACAGACCGCCGCGCTTTGAGCCTGGTTGGTGATCTGGGGAAAAGCGCGCATACAGCCTCCAATATTTTAGTAGTAGTAGTAGTAGTAGAAGTAGTAGTAGTAGTAGTAGTAGTAGTAGTAGTAGTAGTAGTAGTAGTAGTAGTAGTAGTAGTAGTAGTAGTAGTAGTAGTAGTAGTAGTATTTTTATTAATAATAATAATAATAATAATAATAATAATAATAATAATAATAATAATAATAATAATAATAATAATTAATTATTATTATTATTATTATTATTATTATTATTATTATTATTATTATTATTACTATAGGTAATACGTTTCAACCATGGTAATCGAATGTAACTGCGAAGATTTTATATGGAGTTTTAACTAGACTTTTGTGTTGGAAGTATCACCTTTACTTTCTCGTGTCAACTATAGTTAGGCCGGTTGGCAATGCCACGCCACCTTTCTATGTGTTCAACATTGGCACCTATGGATTCACCTTGACTGACTGTCCAGTTCATCTAGGATTTTGACCCTTAAGCGACCAGAGCCACGCTCTAGGAAACAGTTTTTCTGAAACTATGTTTTATTTTATCGTTGTAATGTTATACAGCGCTTTTTCAGCTCCAGCGATGCTCAAGGCGCTTGCCGACAGAGGATCTCACTCCAGCCGCCGGCGCCGGAGCTGCCCCCTTGCAGCCTCTGTCAGCAATTCATGTAGACGCAGACTGAGATGATCGGAGTAAGATATAATAATAATAATAATAATAATAATAATAATAATAATAATAATAATAATAATAATAATAATAATAATAATAATAATATTAAATAATAATAATAATAATAATAATAATAATAATAATAATAATAATAATAATAATAATAATAATAATAATAATAATAATAAGACGAAAAGAAAACCATTCCATACTTGCTATGCGTCTAGATTTGGCGGAATACAAACATTCGTATTTTATTATTATTATTATTATTATTATTATTAGTAGTAGTAGTAGTAGTAGTAGTAGTAGTAGTAGTAGTAGTAGTAGTAGTATTTTTAGTATTTTTATTATTATTATTATTATTATTATTATTATTATTATTATACGCTTTCAACTTGGTGCAATAATAAACTATCGGATCTCTCTATCTCTCTCTCTCTCTCTCTCTCTCTCTCTCTCTCTCTCTTTCTCTCCCTCTCTCTCTCTCTCTCTCTCTTTCTCTCTCTCTCTCACATACAAGACAAGAAGAAGCAGACAACAATATGACGACCTACTAGCGCAAAAATCGAGAGTTAGCAGTATCACGACATAATTGAAAGTCACACGAGTTCTGTTTAATTTACAGAGATACCGGTAATCCATAGTGTTAATTAATAATTATCAAGATTTGCCACGCCTTCCTAGCGCTAGAACCTGATAATTACAAATAACATGAGATAATTACAAAGATAATGGAATAATGACAATTATCAAGGGAGCGAATACCATTGAAAATTTACCAATATCTTCATGTTTAATTTTCAGTTTTTGCTCTAGAAATCCGTCTGGAAATGCGCAAAAACCGAAACTTGTAATGTTCACTTGATAGACTTAATTGCAATTTTTACGTGTTAATTGTAAAGATGCCTTGAAATTTGTAATTATCAGATTTTGGCGCTAGCAGGCCGTCATATAAGCTTATGTGAATTGCGCAAAACACGCGTTAATAACCTTTATCACTGATACCTGTAAATGCAAGTTTTGGCGCTAATAGGCCATCTTAGCCAGAGTGGTCCTGATTCGGCTCTTTGCAGTCCGCTGAACCCTGTAAGCAATGAATAACTAACTAACCTTAGCCAGAACTAGGCATGATCAGGTAAATATTGTAATTATCAAGTGAAAATTGTAATTATTATGTGATAATTACAATGTTCGGTTTGGACGCAATTCCAGGCGGACTGCTAGAGTTTGAACTAAAAATTAAACATGATCACACGAAGATATTTGTAAGTTTGCATTGATAATTGTAATTATCCCTTGATAAAGACACACTGTCAATTAGAGCACAAGCGTAAAGGTTTTGAGTACTGGGATAAAATGAATGAAATGGAATATATATAGTCCTGCCTCAAACAATGGTAGCTAGGCAGATACAAAACGTTTCTGCGTAGAAAACGAATAATAGGCAGTGTTTTAGATCCTAAAAAATGTGAGGGTATTCATACCTCCTGAGTCAAAATGTAAGGGGTATTCATACCTCCAGCTGGATTTTCAAAGGGTACAACCATTCGCAAGTAAGCTACTTTGTTGTTTTTGCTTCATCAATTTGTATGCAAGTTTCTTGACATCATGACCTATGATATTGTGACAGTGTCTAGTGTGTTGTGAAGCAAAACAGACTGTACTTGGCTTATGGATGGATCGATTTCAGGCAGATTTCTCTGCTGATGAGACGGTGATCCAGTTTTATCACCTTCCACTACTTTCCAAAATGTCAACATACTCGTACTTGTACTTTGTTGTTCATGTTGATTCCCTTGCGCAGCTTCTTCTGCTTTCCTTTTCTTTGCTGGTTTTGACGGAGGTCGCATGATTGTTGAAGTCAAACAAAGCCACAGTGCAACAGAAAAAAGTCGAAACTCGGCGTTATGTACACACGGAACGAAGGTAAATGACCGAACCCGAAGTAGAGTTTCTTCCCTTGCGGATACGTCATGATCGGTCGTCTGCTACGGAAGCGCATAGGCACTTGAACGTTGCAATTCCTGCTAGTGATCGTCGAATCTCGGAACAGACAACTACTTCAAAAAATGCAGAACCTACGTAATTACGTTGTGCAAGTTACGATAGCCTCCATGACCGTACCTCCGCTGATAAATTTCTCTACGTTTTCAGACCTCTTCCAAGAAAAACCATTACGTGATCAGACCCCTCTCTGGCACTCTGTTACGTAATTTTGGACGCCAAGAGGTATAATACCTCCAAATGTACGTGATCTAACTCACCTACAGAGACGGGACCGGAGTTATTCGACAGCATCTGGGTCCTTGTCAGATTCTGTCCTCCGGGGAATGAGGGAATGATAGAAAAGATTTATCTCCCCTTCTCTGCTGCCAGTAGTTTGCATTTGTGGATGTATGCCATAGATACAGGTGATCAATTTTGCGGTGTTCCTCAGCTCGTCGGTGTACCAGCTGGGCTGGCTGATAATTATCAAGTGACCGATTTTCCAAAACTTAAGAAGACGCAGGAATGAAGTCCTCTGTTTTTGTTATTTTTTCCCCTAAAATCTTCATTCGAACAAAGTATCCACAATGTGAATGACTGGCAGACACGAAATCGTAGCTAGGCAACCCCAGCAACAGGAGCCGTTAGAACCATTGATGGAATTTAGACCGTCCCGATGTCCGCTTTTACAAAATACAAGTCTGCGTGCATAAAAAAGAAAAAGAGAAAAGGTGTCAGACGATTCAAACGTCTGTCAAGAAAAATGGCCCGGTGCATCCGACGCCTGTTCACTTGTCTCCCGCTTGCTATTTTTATCAACAAAGGGAGGGAAGCGATATTGTTTTTCTATCATTGTCTCCCTTGGGATCGCCATTGTCTGAACGAGTTTTTCTTTGACGGTACGGCAGCGAAGGAAAAACAAGGGAGGTAATTTGTGACGGTTTGGGTCTGACAAGCGACCAACAAACCCAGCACTAATTGGGCCGCTTGCTTTCACTTCAGCGCTCTTTCAGTTTCCACCTTCATTTGTTATTCCAGGAGCTCGCATCTCAAAGAAGGAACAAGAAAGAAAAGAAGAACAGGAGGCGAAGGAATGAGAGAGAGAGAGAGAGAGAGAGAGAGAGAGAGAGAGAGAGAGAGAGAGAGAGAGAGAGAGAGAGAGAGAGAGAGAGAGAAGAGAGAGAGAGAGAGAGAGAGAGAGAGAGAGACCAATGGCGGCGCGTGGTCACCTAAGGCGGCTTGAGTTAGATCCTGTATCGGCCAGTGCCTTGAGCAGCTCTTGAGCTGGAAAAACGCTATATAAAAAAAATATTTTTAAAAGTTTGTAATGGACGAGGAAAATAAACATTATAGGAGAAGTATAGATGGAGGCAGAGTGTGGAAGAGGAAGATAACGGTGTTTCAAGATGAAGAAGAAGACGACGAAAAAGAAGAAGAAGACACTGCATGACAACAACAACAACATAAAGGAGAACGCGGAGCAGGATAATGTGTAGTTTTCTTCTATAAGGCATAGTCTTTATTGTACCCTACTATTAATTTCTAACCTTAATCAACAGACTTCCCCCCCCCCTCTCCTCTCCAGTGTAAGCCAGTACCTCTATCAGGCTTTCTGCCTCTGACATGGAGAAAGCTTTCCACATCTCATTCTAGACCGGTAGATGTCAAGTCGGGTTTCGGGAGGCAGTCTGGGGGTGGTATGCATGAAGTAGTTTACCCAACGAAGCCGTACAGTAGGGTACGGATTTAGCTACGGCTTCGCGAATTTATCAACTGGGTAACCTTCTTCTTCTGGGGGAGAGGGAGAGCAGCAGGGGGAGGGGTGGGGGGGGTGTCAGTCGGAGTTGATCACAAGAACTGTTTTTATACATTCTATAGGTTTAAGGTCCTTACTTCCTCCTCCCTGGGATGGTTATCCCAGTCTGCCATATCGCCAATGGCGGGTGCAGACGTTAAGCTTCGATGTTCGTCCACTCATTCTAGCATCAGGAGCAAGTTCGGGGCGTCACAGACTGCTTGCAAGAGACCAAAAGACGAATAGGTTAGTTGGGATGCGAGAGACCAAAAGACGCACAGGTTAGGTGGGATGTGAGAGACCAAAAGATGAACAGGTTATGTGGGATGTGAGAGACCAAAAGACGAACAGGTTAGGTGGGATGTGAGGGACCAAAAGACGAACAGGTTATGTGGGATATGAGAGACCAAAAGACGAACAGGTTAGGTGGGATGTGAGGGACCAAAAGACGAACAGGTTATGTGGGATGCGAGAGACCAAAAGACGCACAGGTTAGGTGGGATGCGAGAGATCAAAAGACACACAGGTTAGGGGGGATGCGAGAGACCAAAAGACACACAGGTTAGGTGGGATGCGAGAGACCAAAAGACACACAGGTTAGGTGGGATGCGAGAGACCAAAAGACACACAGGTTAGGTGGGATGCGAGAGACCAAAAGACACACAGGTTAGATGGGATGCGAGAGACTAAAAGACACACAGGTTAGGAGGGATGGAGGTGGAGTGGTTGTGGGATGAGGCGCGCGCGTTTGTATGCATGTACGTGTTTGGACTCTGTGCGTGTATGTGTGTCCGTGAGTTCTAAATGCGTGCGTAGTGTTAGTTTGATCGTGTATCTCTGTGTGTGTGCCTGTGTGTGCGTATGTGTGTGTGTTTCTTGTTATCTTTTGCCCTAAAATGCGGTTAAGGTATGTGAACGTAAGATACATTGACGCAAACAATGTCATCAATTTTACTCACATACCCGCATCACTTTGACTGATGTGGATTAAGAACACGGAGCAATGAAAGATGGTAAACGTTTTAGGCATTTTGGATTGTGACCATTAATAAATAGCAATAAATAATATTTTTCCCCTGACAGTTCTAGTCCATTTTCCTTCATACGTAGATAACAAATTTAATTCATTTTGATATAATTTCTGTTTGTAACTTACAGTTCTTTTGTTTGTGAGTTTTTTTAACAGTGTTTTAATCCCATATTTCTAGCAAGAACAGCAGTTCCCTTCTGGCTAGGGTGAATACCATCCCTGGTTTTTAGAGAAGAATCCATCAACTGATCGTGCCCAATAAAAATTATCTCGCGGCCCTTCATTTCCAATATTTCTATGAACAATAAAGCATTAAACAAGTCGCGTTTAGACAAAAATCACGAATCCATGACCGGAGCAATTCTGCTAACAACTATTCGTGTCGTAGGATGCTGTTTACGAATAGTTTTGACAGCACAAAACATAGAATCCGCAGCTGGTTTTGGATTTTGGTCTTCCTGTCGCAAATCACTGATGCCGCAATGAATGATCACTGTGTCCGTTCCAGCTTTGGTACGATTTTGACAATATACTCGCATCTTGATGTCTTGATTTCCTGAACATACACTTGATGTGTTTTCCCTAGTCGTGCGGCCCCTATCCCGTTCAGAATAGAATGATAAAGTAAAACGACACCCGAAACTTTTCTTCTATCTATCTATCTATCTATCTATCTATCTATCTATCTATCTATCTATCTATCTATCTATCTATCTATCTATCTATCTATCTATCTATCTATCTATCTATCTATCTATCTATCTATCTATCTATCTATCTATCTATCTATCTATCTATCTATCTATCTATCTATCTATCTATCTATCTATCTATCTATCTATCTATCTATCTATCTATCTATCTATCTATCTATCTATCTATCTATCTATCTATCTATCTATCTATCTATCTTTAGGCCTACTGGGCGTCATTTTTCGGACATTATCTGCTGATGTCATATTTTTTATTGTTGTCTTCTTTGGACGTGGAAGTGAATTCTACAGATTTTAGTGACAGTTTAAGGGACAGTTTTAACCGCTTAGACATACGTTAAAGCTGCCGTCTTGTTAATCTGGTTCTGGGGAGAAGAAAAAGAAGTACGCGGTGGTTACACCAGATCTTGTATCATTTCGGACTGTTTCCAGTACGGTTTTCTCCAATGAATCGATTCGCTTGAGAGCAGCAATAAACAGATCTAGAAGACCCGGGGCCAAACAAAATCTACTCACTGGAGCCGTTGATTGCGGCAATTAATGACTTGTAGGAGATGCTCTGTCCTTGACAGCACACGACGCATCGGTTTCACTGATGGATTCCGCAACTGAATTGCACGCTGCTTCAAGTCTTATCTGCTTTCTTTTCTGTGCTCATTTTCTTCCCGTGAACCGCGGCTTGTTCTTTGATAGCAGTTGAACGAGTGGTCACCCCCATGTCTTCCTCAATAATAAAAATAGCGTACGATCTTCGTTAATGCAATTTCAGCTTCCATTAATTTGCAACATGACGTTAGAAGGAAAGTGTCACCATCATTTTTTATACTCTTTATTTAAAGGGACTCACTTTGACCACGAGCTCTCGATGCGTCCTTTTAACATTCACAGTGCGTGTCGCCCCACTGAAAAAGAAGGTTACAACAAAAACAAAATAATAACTCTTTCAAAAGTAAAGGGGGTTTTCTTGGTTGTTTTTTAAAATAAATAAATAAATTCCGTAGTTTTGTGACTATTAATAGCAATGGCAAGCCCACACCCTGGAGCTGGTAAGAGACAGAACCCGTAAACATAATTGCTCGTAAGGTTTTTTGTTTTAGGTTGATAAAATAGACCCTACCCTACCCCACCCCAGACTCCAAAGACGCACACCTCAAGCAGCGTGCTTCACTCAGAAATAGGGTCAAAGGTCACACAACTGTACCGTTAAAATAGAGGAACTCACTTCCTGTCAGAACCGAACTGGAAAATTCAAAATTTAGCGGTTGGTTTGAGCAACGAAAGCTCACTTTATCTTTTTTTTTTAAAGTAATAACAATGCGAAATTTAGGGTACACCCGTTTTGGCCAAAAGTAAACAAAGCCTTTTGAATTTTTTTTTTTTTCATTTTAATCGTCCTACATACATGTACCACGTCTGTCTTTTGGACAAAAAACACGATTTTACTACTACGGAAGGGAAGAAGCCGTCACTAAAGACGAACTAATAGCAAACCCGTTACTGTTACCCTTTATGTCAATCTGTTTCAGCTGTTTTTAACATCAGCTTTAAATCTAGAGCAGAAGAACTTTAACATACCTACAAAAAGTTAATGCTACAAGATGAGAAAGAAAAGTTGACTGAACAACAGAAGATAAAACGGGATTGTTGCTTTTGATGTGAGAATTGCTGTTTCTTCTTCTTCTACTATTACTACTACTACTACTACTACTACTACTACTACTACTACTACTACTACTACTACTACTACTACTACTACTACTACTACTACTACTACTACTTCTTAATCATTCTTATATAGCGTTTGTCCAGCGCAAGAGCTACTTAAGGCGCTGGCCAATATTATACAGGAACTAACTCAAGCCGCTCGAGGTGCTCAATTATTTGTGAGAAGAGCAACAGCGTTCATTATTGCACAAATAACTTAATTATTTAATTAATTAAACCATATCAAGCATTTTTTTTAAAAGTCAACTCAATTTGCCACATGAGTCTTAGACGATAAAAAAATGGAGGAATTACATTATATTACATTACATGGTTATTGCTTTAGGTCCAGCGGACTCTTTCGAGTCAAATCAGGACCAAAAAAAATCAAGACCACAACTTCGCTGAAAGAGGACTCATCCCCTCCGCAGAAAAGATCTGCTGAAACAACCCTAGTGGTAACACTGAACGCACTCCACCAGCCGGTCACTTTACAATAAAGACATCCCACGCAGGGGACGCTGAGGCTATACTCTAATTTATCGAACCCCCGTTTACAAAAACAAACTGGAATACAAACATCATTATAAAATATCAACAAAACACATGCATAGAAAATGCCTACATTGCTAAATAATAACATCATAGGAAACCCCAGTGAACACCTGGCAGAAAGCGTCCAATATTCCCAAACAGACCTCACATATAAATGAGGAGTTTTGTTCCCGAAGAGTTTTCAAGAAAAAAGGTAGGTGACTGGTCTAGCGAAAACAATAATATAGCAGATTGATAGAACAGAATAGGAATGAGAAAGAACAAAGGAGAAAGACAGCGACAGTGGGGTTTTAAAGCACTAAATTTTCAGAAAGTGGGGATACTATTTATACTGAAACCCTCGGTACGCTCACGGGGGCAAATGGAATGGGATAACAACATTATTTGTAATGTAATCTGCAGGCACAACTAGATCACATCACAGCTCACACTAATAAGAAGTAATGATGTACATTAATCAACGCCGTGTTTGACAAGAAATGCGTCGAAGCTATCACCGATATAATTATTAATGTTGAGCCAGAGTAAATAAACAAGACAAGCATGTTCAACATAACCCTATTTATTATACAACCCGTCTCTCCTTACGTGGATAGTAATAACTTCATGCTGATGATTATTTTTTTTTCTCTTCTCGCACAGATGAGGTAAGATTTTCATAACGGCAAGCTTTCACTTTCACTGGTTTTCACACGTGCCATTGTTCAATAAGTCTAGTGTTTATCTTAGTGAGTTGGGGTAGAGTTTTACATTTGGATTACGAAAGGATCATGAGGTTGATGAGCTGCACTGCGGTTGCCGTGCTTCCTTTCACTTCGAAAGCGACTCGAATTGCATCTCACCCTCGATCCACCATAATGTGTGACAAATAATCTATATATTATTTAAGAAATATATTTTATAAATAAACAAAAAACGAAGATCCTAAAATATTTGCAGGTAGTACTACCATCCTGATCGTTCTTTGAATCTTGTTTTAAAAGTCCAGATATTTTCAAATATCGGTAACGTTCAAATCAACCACAAGCTGCTACAAGTTAGGTCCGACCGAACGTCACCGCAGTTGCATTAGAGATGTTTACTGTGAACACTACCAACGTGTACCTTCAGGCCATCATGACGCAGAATTTGACAGCCTGTCATCGGAGATAACACCATCAGCAATTATGACGTAATTCCTCCATTTCGTCCACCTGGCGTGAGCGACGTCATCAGAACGGTAAATCAAACACCTTAGTGCGTAGCTGGGACTGGCCCGAGGTTTACGTACCGTCGCCTGTTCTTCTTTGGCCATGCAGTCTGATACGCTGTGTGATCAAACCTACGGCATGCAAGCTTCTCGTCACTCAGAAGATGGGGTGAGGGTTTGTAAACAGAGGGGTTGTGTTCCATTAAATCTTATTACTGAAATGACTGATGAAATCAATGACTGAATGAATGAACTAAGAGAACCCATTCATTCAACAACCAACCCTTTCAAAAATCAACCCTTCAGAATGTTACAGCTTCCTATTGAGCGAGTGAATGGAATTCACAATATATAAAGATTGTACATAATTGAGTTTCTCCTTCTAAACAACCAACCCATCCGGATTACCACCACCAAGAAAATAACATCATCAACATCATCATCATCATCATCATCATCATCATCATCATCATCATCATCATCAATACGAATAACAACAGCAGCAGGAAGAAGAAGAAGAAGAAGAAGTGACGAAGGAAAAGAGGAATGGCGTCGAAATCGATTACGACTATTTGGTCAAATTATACTGTGTTTCTCATAAACAACGAATATTCCATCTCAGGCATCCAATATGCACTAAATACTTTGTTAAAGTCAGCAAAGGATCGAACCTACACGCATTCGAATATGACTCATTTATTGTCATCGATCGGGGAAACCAAACTTATTTTGTGGCAATATACATCGCTCACACAGGTTTTGCACAGCAATGTAACGCTGTGGACCAATAAGCCACCCACCCCATCCTGCCTGGTTCCGCCGAATAAGCCATTTATTGGTCAATCGAATCAACTTAATGTCCGGTGAATGTTCAGTTTCTGTCCAGGTTTTAATTGAATGCGCACGGCAGATGGCAAGAGCTGTCGACTGCTTTCTAGTTCGTATCGGACAGTTTCCAGAGAAAGATTGAATAACTTCTTGCTCTTGTAATATGATAACATTCACGTCATTATTTCAATTTGGCTATTAAGGCTTAGTTAGCTGTGCTTGCAGAAGGCGAAATATGAATACAGGAAGTTGTTGGTGTGTGTATGTGTTGGAGTATGTGTGTGTTATTATAGGGGCGCGAGGGTAGGGCTAGGAAATGTATGAGAATGTGAGATGGGTTAGGACTGTGTGTGTAAGATGTGGATGGGATATTTATTTAATGTGTGTGTGCGTGCGTGCGTCTGTGTGGGAGTGTATCTAAACAATGAAGATGGGCCAAGCTAGTCCTAAAAAAAAAAGCTTTTGTCCGAGATCCCAAACGCCAACGTTTCCTCTGGAGGGTTTTAAAAAAACCGGGTAATGTTGAAAACCATTGATCATTACTTTGTTCTTTTATCTTTTTGTAATTCCTGTGAAGCGAATTTTTACTCTCTCTCTCTTCTCTCTCTCTCTCTCTCTCTCTCTCTCTCTCTCTCTCTCTCTTTCTTTCTCTCTCTCTCTTGTTTGTTTGTTCGTTTTCCTCTGTCCTCCTTCACTTCCTTTTTCATCTAAGTCTTTAATCTTCAACATCAGATAGAAACGCTCTCTCTCTCTCTCTCTCTCTCTCTCTCTCTCTCTCTCTCTCTCTCTCTCTCTCTCACTTGTTTGTTTGTTAGTTTCCCTCTGTCCTCCTTCACTTCCTTTTTCATCTAGGTCTTTAATCTTCAACATCAGATAATAACGCTCTCACACTGTTTAATTCTCGTAGCTCCCAAATCACTAACAAGGGGTGGTCAATGGGTAATGGGAAGCGGTCAGCCAAAGGTCAGTCTCCTAATATCCATTAAGTGGATGATAAAATCTAAGGCGTTCTCTGATCCAGTCGGCACCGATCACATCACACCCACCCCACAGATCTCCCAACCTTACCTCCCAATTCCCTTTGTTTCCATTGGTGGCTATCTGCACCCTTTTTCACCCTAACACCCAATCTCATCCTACACACACGCACACACACACACACCCACACACACACCCACACACACACACTTACACGTTTCCTGTTCTCTTGTAATAATTGTATAGGATCTATAGTCCCACTTCCCATCTCTCACAAACACTTTTCCCTTGTGTTTCCACTATCTACTTCCTTTCGCTACCTCCCACACACCCCTACTGGCGCCTAACCCGCGCCCGGTCCATGTTTCACCTTTTCTCCAGTGGATATCTTGTGTCCATCCGGAGTCGAATGACTCCTGGCACGAGGTTGCTAAGACATAGGATAGCCTGTGTCCATCAGGTAGGCTAAAGAACACACTTGGCCACGTTCTACAGCAGCAAAGGACTTGCAAATGAGCTTTAATCTTCACACGTTCACATTTGGTTCTCGATTTTTCACTTTGTTCCTCCTCCTTACCTCCCTTTTCATTCTTGCTTAGACTCTTTCTCTCTCTCCCTCCATCCCTCCCCCCTCTTTCCCTCCCCTCTCTCCCTCCCATCTCTCTCCCTCCCCTCTCTCAAACCCTAATTTACGTGTGTTTCGGAAAAGGCGTAGAAGAGTAAATGAAATAAAATAATGTTACTGTCCATTCCCCTCTGTCCTCCACTTATCATCCACGTTGCAAATTACTGGATACCACACATAACTTTTAGATCCTTATTGAATAAATCCTTGCTGAATACATTACCATTGACCCCTTAAAAGCAAACAAGCAAGGCCTCTAGATATAAACTTTCAAAACATCCGACGAAGGCCGATTAACATCAACCTGAAAGGGAGTATCTGATTATCTCCACAGTGTTATCTTCAGGAGGAACTTTCTGCTTACTTCCCCCAGACCTTTGCGAAAAATAAACTCCTTCTTCGCTGCTTTCAAACAGTAAACGAGTATGCTTTCATGTCATCTTTAATTTCCTATCTGTGTGCAGCCGAAAGGGGGATTTCTACGTAAATTTCAAAGACGAATAAAGTCTCAGTCTCAGTCAGTCATCTTATTTCATCGTATCTTTTTATTTATTTATTTTTAAAGAATGCTATCGAACAAGAATTCTATCGATTTTTATTCTTTCTAGTGCTATTCGTTTTGTTTTGCCAGGAAATACATTTTCCATTTGGACGAAAAACATTCTCTATGTCTTGTGTCTTCATATCAGCGGGAAACCCCATTCGAAATGGAATGTATCAGTTGGCATGTTTGCGAATTGTTTTCCTAAACGGTTGAGTTTTCAAAGCCATTGTAAATGTACAGTAATGAGAAACAAATGACTAGATATACATACACTAAAGGAGGCTTAAAGTCCATGTATGCATTTGTTTGTCGCACAGGCGCTTGTATCTGGACACGCGAGCCTGGTTATCTTACCAAAGGGAGACGCGTCACAGGCATAGGCGCTCGCGTGTCCAGATACAAGCGCCTGTGGTTTGTCGTTATTTGAATGCTATAGCAGCTCCCCGTTTTAGTCCACCTAACACCCCCCCCCCCACACACACACACACACTTCTCTCCCCCCCCTTCCCTCACAAATTTACCAGTATACGCTAAGCCTTTTGAGTATCCACTAGTATCCCAACCAGACACCTTCTAGAACAAGCCTTTCTCTCGGCTAACACACAATCAGTCTCAATCATCAGGTAAATTTCATCGTTTTACTGTTCAGGGATAAAGATCTTTCGTTTGCGCCGCAACTGCTAACCGTGTGCGCTTATAAATGTTATCACCTAACATTTAACAACACGTGGTGTGCTGCTACAGAAAATCGTTTTCTTTACACCACAGTTGCTCTGTCCAAACCATAAAGGTTGGTATATCGTGGGACGTTTAAACGCGAGTTCTACTTTCACACTCTATTTAACAATATTCTCTCTCTGCCTTCCTCCTGGCTCCTCTCTCTCTCTCTCTCTCTCTCTCTCTCTCTCTCTCTCTGTCTCCCTCCTGACTCCCTCTCTCTCTGTCTCGCTACTGGCTCTCTCTCTGTGTCTCCCTCCTGGCTCTCCTCTCTCTCTGTCTCCCTCCTGGCTCCCTCCCTTTCTCTGTCTCCATCCTGGCTCTTTCTGTCTCTCTCTGTGTCTCCCTCATGGTTCCCCCTCTCTCTGTGTCTCCCTCCTGTTCCTCTCTTTCTCTGTGTCTCCCTCCTGGCTCCACCCTCTATCTCTCTGGCTCCCTCCTGGCTCCCCCCTCTCTGTCTCCTCCTGGCTCCCCCTCTCTCTCTTTCTCTCTATGTCTCCCTCCTGACTCCCCTCTCTGTCTCGCTCAAGCCTCCCCTCTCTTTCTCTCTCCCTCCTGGCTCCTCTCTATCTCTGTCTCTCTCCTGACTCCCCCCCCCCTTCCTCTCTGTCTCCCTCCTGGCTCCCCTTTCTCTCTGTCTCCCTCCTGGCTCCCCCCTCTCTCTCTGTCTCCCTCCTGGCTCCCCCCTCTCTCTGTCTCCCTCCAACCTCCCCTCTCTCTGTCTCTCTCCTGGATTCCATCTCTCTCCCTCCTGGCTCCTCTCTATCTCTCGTCTCTCTCCTGGCTCCCCTCTCCCTCTCTGTCTCCCTCCTGGCTCCCCTCTCTCTCTCTTCCTGTCTCTCTCATCGCACCCATCTCTTTTTCCCTCTCTCTTTTACCATTGCAAAATAAAATTGTTATCTTACCTTCTTTCTCTGTCTCTCTCTGTCTCTCCCTCTCTCTCTCTCTCTCTCTCTCTCTCTCTCTCTCTCTCTCTCTCTCTCTCTCTCTGGCGTTCCTCAATCAAGTGTATAAATTAGCAACACTAATTGACTAGGGATGAATGACAAAACGCTTTCTTCGGTGCTGCCACAGCTCCACTTTAATGCTTAAATAACATGCAACCCTTGAATGACTTCAACGGTATTCTAAGTACATGTACATAATAATCAGCAAGGCACCCATCACCGCCGTCATCGGTCTCTGAACCTTCTCATCATCACAGCTAGAGATCTACCTCAGGCAAATCTATCATCTGTTTACTGAGGGCTAGACCGTTATATTTTCTAAGCCTGCTACTATTAACCGTTTCAAAACTTTCACGCCATCACTCCCTTTTACAGTATCTGAAGCAGGCCTGGTCTCTACACAAGATGTGTTCCTATTTAGTCGATCTCCTCATTCATAGGTACTCTACAAGCCAATGGATTTCACGGCTGGACAACCAGCGTCATCACTTGTCGATTAGAAGTTTAGTTCTCTTCACAAACCGTTCGCGTTTAATTAAACTACTCACAATCCTTTCCCACTTGCGTCTTTCATATAGGAAAGAGGGGATGAACACTACCCTCATGAGTCTGGCTAAGAGAAAAGGGGGAGGACTAACGCCTCTTCTTACACGAGCCTAAACGGTGTTCTTTTATCTGTTCAAGCCTCCGCTCTCTTCCTTCCTAAGAGGTTGATTAGAGGGTGATGCCCCCTCACACAACTGTTAGTGCTACCCAATGATATACTTTAACCCTTTGCCACTCGCAAGGCCTGTTCAGGCCCTCGAACTACATGTAGTCTACCGCGTCGTCACTGTCTAGCAACAGTCAACAACAATGAATCGCTTTAAAATTTATCCCGTGAATAACTTCCATTTCCGGTTTACTTTTTCGCTAGTTCTACATGGTGCAATAGGCAATAGTCTTTTCATGGTGACTTTTAAAAAAAACAAAAAAACAATAAGTTTTTGACCCAATGTTTGTTGTCACACAGATGGAGAAGTAAGATATGGTGTATGATTATCGGTGAAAGCGACGAGGACAATGACTTTATGGGTTTTACGCTAGAAGAAATAGCGAAAGGAGAGGTGTCTGATGTTGGCTTGAATTTAGCAGTAATCCCAAATCGCCTTGATGTTGACAAGATTGACGGTCAGCAGAACTCACAGAACTGACCGACAGATGATGATCTGTCATTTAGACATTGTTTACAATAACTAGGTCAGTCAACGTTCGAATGGGTATAGAAGACACCAAAGTTTGTTTCTACTTTCTTTTTCTTTTGAGTATCAGTAGGCCTACCTGTCTTACTCGTTTGTCTTTTCTTCTAAACGAAGAAGACATGTAGCCTACTGATAGTTAAAAAAACGTAGTTTCTTCCGTTTCATATTTATTATACTGTTTCTTCTTTTTTTTTCTTCCATTTTGGTAATTTAATTTTGTTGTGATAAAAACGAACACCAAAACACCTAAACTAGAATATTTCGTGTAATTTGTTACACTTCATCAGCTACACACAAACAAAACGAAAAGAACACGATGGGAAAAATGACGTAAAAGAATTTAATTTTGTTTAAGATCAGCATTATTTGTGCTTTTAACAACAGCTTGTTTTGGGAACTCTGTGCTGAACAATAGCCCTAAAAAAAAGATTTATGATCCGGACATATGTGAAAACATGAAACTCTTTGTATTTTTGTGTGCATTTCCTGTACTAACCGTACACCTTTAAAACACAAAGTGCGAAAATTCAACATCTGATGGTACTTTTAATCACATTTTCATTGTTTTTTCTGGAGTGAAATTTTGCGGAGTTCCTTCCCTTGCGTTGAGTACTAAATAAGGGGAAGCTGGTGGCATTGGGTTTACACTGTTCAATATTGCCTCTTTAATGTGTATTCTCTTGGCGGTGTTTCAGGGCGGCAAGTATAGATCGAGAATTTTGGGCGATGTCCGTTTAGCAGGCCGTTTTGAGCAATGCTGGATCTTGACGAAATGTCTGTCAGTCTGTCTGTCTGTCGGTTGGTCTCTCTCTCTCTCTCTCTCTCTCTCTCTCTCTCTCTCTCTCTCCCTCTCTTGTGTGTGTGTTTGTGTGAGTGAGTGAGTGATGTGGGTGGGGGGTGTATGAATGGGAGAGAGACAGACAGAAAGACAGACAGACAGACAGAGAGCTTGGGTCTGAGGCTAAGGACAGAGATAGTATGAATGAGAAATAGCAGAGACAAGGTAGAAACAAATGAAAACAACGACGGAGGAAGCAAAAACTGAAAAAGTTCCATGAAAACGAGGAATACGCCTGCAGGCACTCAATTCCTTAGCTACAGGCCTCGTATCCTACAAGGGCAGCCAAAACTCTGCACCACCCATGGATCAGTGGCCAAAGGTCGGTGGTCACTCCTTGATCTAGACTGACAGTCCATCTGATGTGGACTGTGCTCAATCTAGGAAGATCAAGAAAAAGCCCTGACGAGACCGTTAGCACCCAAGCCTAGTTATAATAGGTAGAATTTGTTCAGACAAGATCATAGAATTTGGGATGAGATTAGTGAGACGGGGGGAGAGGATAGACCACAAGATGAAGCATACGTGTGTGTGTGTGTGTGTGTGTGTGTGTGTGTGTGTGTGTGTGTGTGTGAGAGAGAGAGAGAGAGATCATTTATTCAAAATAGGCCATAGCTCATATTGAAGGGGTCTGCGCATACAAAATAATCAGACACAAAAGTACATAAATTATTAATACAAAGAACACAACAAATTATGTTACAACACCACCAGAACATAACAAAACAGCATACTTTTTTTTTATAATTACAATAGCACGTCCGTTAACTTAAATGCGAGAGAGAGACAGAGAGAGAGAGAGAGACAGAGACAGACAGACAGACAGAGACAGAGAGAGAGACAGAAAGACAGAGACAGAGAGAGAGAATGAGAGAGAGAGAATGAGATGGAGAGAGAGAGAGACTCACGGCATTTTTAATTCACAACAAGGATACAGATTTTAGGCGGGAACCTAATCTTTCAATCGTTTCTCGTATCATTGACACTCACATTCTGCGATTTTCAGTTCAATATGCCAACGACAAGACAAATAACAATAATAACACGACAAAAACAAGTAACTATAAGAACTATTATGCAGCATACAAAAGAGATATATGACAATCAAATTGGTGGTGCTATTATTTTAAGAGGTATCAAATCAAATGCAGGTCAAATAATAAAGTAGCACAATTGCGAAACAGTTGTATGGAGAGAGAGAGAGAGAGAGAGAGAGAGAGAGAGACAGAGAGAGAGAGAGACAGACAGACAGAGACAGACAGACAGAGACAGAGACAGACAGACACACATACAGACAGACAGAGAGAAAGACAGAGAGACCGAGGCTTCATTAGGAGCTTCAGAATTATTTTCGAGGCCGGTTTCAAGCACGCGGTACCCATTTTTCTATCCATGGCAAAGGTTTTCCCCTTAGCTAATAAATACATACATAAATAAATAAATTATTCTGATTCTGAAATGAATGAATGAATCAATCAATCAATAAGGGGAAGCATGGTATTATAAACCTTCAACACAAGTTATACAGAAGCTACATTTGGTGGAATTCTTCTCTAATTCGAATATTATAATTTTGACAACAAAAAAGGGGGTGGGGCGGAGAGAGGGAAGGAAGGGGGGGGGGACTTATCTACCCTGTAATACAGGGGAGAGCACACTGAATGGCGGCAGGCTCTAATTGTCTCCCTTGCGACAAAAGGAAAGTGACAAGATGAGCTGTCGTTGTGGATGGAAAAGGGCCGTTAGCAGATGATTGCAGTGCAACCCTATATTTTCTTCTTCTCTCAACCGTGAATACAATCTGCATTCGTGGGGAAGGAAAAGAATGTGCAAACAGAAGAAAGCATAAAACGGGTGGAATTAATACTTCAGTATCCTACTGGTAGAACGATGTGGTAAACACACAAGATATACACTAACAGTTGAAGAGAGAGGCGCGCGACACAGGAAAACACAAAAATGCAGGTGAGAACTATAATTTGCGTTCTCTCCCTCTCTAGCCCTTATACACAGAAACACACGCACCCTGCTATGAAACGGCGTATGAGTAAAAATACTATAAATAACGTTCTATGTATATAATGCTTTCTATGTACGCACAATCCATTGTCACGGACCGGATTTTATACTATTTCGGTCCGATGACTTTTTGTGTATTGTACTTGTAGTCTATTCCGGTGTACAGACATTAATTGGTATATTTTTTTTTAAATTGATAACTGAATTCTGATTGGCTGAGTTAGTCATGTGACGATTCACCAATCACATTCAAATGTGAAGTCAGTCTCTTCTTGTGTGTACCACGGAGTGGTTGTGTTGTACTTCTAGCAGCTGTGACTGCAGGTATATATATTGGTTTATCATTGAAATATTGTGTTATAAACGTAATAGTATTTAACCATGATTATATTCTACTTATTGTGGAATAAGAATTGATAATAAATAATTTTTGACATTAGTATGAAGGATGGATTAGGGAGGTGATGGAGATGGTGGATCGTTGTATATTTTTGGAGTAACGAATTGAAATCGGATTTTTATTTGATTTGAGGTTGAAACCTCAACTTGCAATGTATAGTATTATATTTAATTTTGTGAATGAAAGTAGTCAGCGTCAAGATGCAATAATTAGTTGTTATAATTAGTTTTACAATTTATGCGTATGTGTGAACTGTGTTCGACACATATGAGATTTGAATTATGTTGTTGGTCTGGTCCCGTCGCAGAGAAGAGAAAGGTATATATGGAAATACAGAGAAGTCTGTGTATCGAGATATTTAGTGGGGAAAACTTGTATGTTTTCAGAAGTCTCCGGCTGAGGGGCCTCGAGGCAGGAAGAAGAAGAAGAAGAAGAAGAAAAGAAGAAGAAGAAAAGAAGAAGAAGATGACGAAGAAGAAGGAGAAGAAGAAGAAGAAGAAGAAGAAGAAGAAGAAGAAGAAGAAGAAGAAGAAGAAGAAGAAGAAGACGAAGAAGAAGACAAGAAGAAGAAGAAGAAGAAGAGGACGAGAAGGAGAAGAAGAAGAAGAAGAAGAAGAAGAAGAAGAAGAAGAAGAAGAAGAAGAAGAAGAAGAAGAAGAAGAAGAAGAGAAGAAGAAGAAGTCGTGAAGAAGAAGGATGGAAGTATAGAGAAGGGGCCAGAGAAGAAGCCAAAGAAGAAGACGAAGAAGAAGACGAGAGCAGCAACCACTGCTGCATAAGCAGCAGTAGCAACCACTGCTACATCAGCAGCAGTAGCAACCACTGCCACAGCAGCAGCAGCAACAGCGGCAGCGGCCAGCAGCAGCAGCGGCCGTGGAGGATTATTGGGAAGGTGAAGAGGACGATAGAGAGAGGAGAAAACCCAGGATAGATAGCGAGAAAGACAAGGATAAGGAGAAGGAAGATAGTATATAGACAGAGACAGAGATTAGAGACAAAGAAAGACACAGCGAATCCTAACCTCCATGAGACTATTGGGGGGAATCTCTCTCTGTCGACGGTGACCGGGTCGATATTGGTGTTTTTATTGTGACTGGTGGTTCTTGGATTACCTGACTGGGACTTTATTGGTGGTTTTGGTGATTGGTAACTTTATTCCTGGAATACCTGACTGAGACTTATGTGTGTGTTTTTGTGAATGGTATAATCCACAGATTATTTCTACAAAGTACGTGAGTACAAAACTATATATATATTTTCCATATTATTGATTGAGTTGTATGTACTTATGTGAACTTTGTTGATTATTCTTTATTTTCTAGTAATAGAAAGGGGGGTGTGACAACAAAAGAATTCTTGAGAGTTAGGGAGTGTGAGACGGGAGAACACGCAGAATATTCACGCACGCATACACGCAGTTTCTTGAAATAACCCCTTTTGTTACATCCATAATATTTGCATATAATGTATTCTCTATAAATACAATACATTCTTTGCACCTAAAATATATTACATAATACAGAATTCAATCCAAGAACATAAGTGTAACGTATTGTGCATGGAACGAATTTCTATATTATAGAATATATTTCTATATTATAGAACAGATTTCTATATTATAGATTTTATTTCTGTATTATAAAACAGATTTTTATATTATAGAATGTATTTATATATTATAGAATTTATTTCTATATTATAGAATGGATTTCCCTATTATAGGATGTATTTCTATAATTATAGAATAGATTTCTATAATATAGAATAGATTTCTATAATATAGAATAGATTTATATATTATAGAATGGATTTCTATATTAATACACTTTTACAATTTTACATCAGACTATGCATGCTATGTGAAACGTGGCAAAACCCTCGCTTTATAAGGAGGTATGGGCATGAGCCCGAAGTACACTTGTCCGAAGTACTGACTGTATGTCACTTTGAGGTGGATCGGTAGCCATGTTAAGAAAAGATTTTCGCGCGTGTTTTTTATTGTTTCCCATTGACCAACCTCGTTTAGCATAGAATAAATTCATTTAATGATAGAAATTTATTACATAATTATAAAACACAAATACCTATAATATAGAAACGTATTTTATACTATAGAAATCTATTCTAAAATATAAAAGTCTATTCTATAATGAAAGAAATCTATTCTAAAACTTGGAAACAAATTCTATAAGTATACAAATAAATTCTACAATATAGAAATCTGGTCTGTAATATAAAAATAAATTCTATAATATGGAAATAAATTCTATAAAACAGAAATCTATTCTAATTCTGTAATACATAAATTCATTTGATTGATTGATTTATTGTTGCTTTAGGTCCAGCGGACTCTTCCGAGCCAAATCAGGACCGGACAACCCCCGATCCGCATAAAAGATCTGCCGAAACAACCCTAGTGGGAAAATTGAATGCTCTCCACCGGCCAGTCACTTTACAATAAAGACATCCCACGCGGGGGACGGCTGAGGGTTGACCTCAACTACGCGAACACCCCGGTTACAAAAACAAAATAGAATACAACCATCATTATAAATCATCAACAAAACACATACATATAAAATGCCTATAGTGCGAAATAATACAATCATAGGAAGCCCTAGTGACCACCCGGCAGAAAGCGTCCAACACTCCCAAGCTGATCCAACAGACCTCATACACAAACAAGGAGTCTTGTCCAGGAAGAGTTTTCAAGAAAAAAGGTAGGTCATTGATCTAGCGAAGAAGAAGAAAGTATAGCAGAGTGATAGGACAGATCAGGAATGGGAAAGAGCAAATGATGAAGACAGCGACAGTGGGAATTTAAAGCACTAAATTTCCAGAAAGTGGGGATACTATTTATACTGAAACCCCCGGCACTCCAACGGGGGGAACTGTTGCCGCAGTGAATTAGTCATGCCTACAAAGGCAAGACAGGTTTTCAACTGGGGCTTTCACTGTTCCCTTTATAGGTTAGAACAATCTACAGTGACAAGATTGCTCATGACCCCAAGGGGTCATAAATTCATTTGTTCTTGGATTAAATTCTATATTATAGAATAGATTCAATATACATAGAATTTATTGTACGTATACAGAATGAATTATAAACACTTTTAATGCATTGTATGCACTTTTAAAGCTTTATATACACAGAATGTTATTTAAAGCTTTTTTACTTATACGGTGCCTCTTACCCTACTGCCATCACGAGTCTATCCCCAGCAATAACAAAAGTGTCGTGTGACTATAATCTACAAACAACAACAACAGCAATAACAACAAGCAACATCGAAACAAACCCTACAATAAACGTTAACTTCAATTCCCCCAACCCCTCCTCCACCACCACCACCACCATCACCACAACCCCAACAAATCCCCGATTCTCTTGTGAAAGTGGAGCTGGGATTTGGGTTGTAATGAATTCACTATAATCTTCTCCTAACCATATTCACCATGCTCGGCTCATCTACTACGTTGATTGTATCAGTAAAATGGCCAGTGTTCACAAACCACATTTCATTCTTGGGTCAACTTTGTGGTTTGTAAAAGTGCGTAGGTGTTGACCACGTTAGGCTGCCAATCGTATGGTTACACACTCACGTTATACTGCCGCGCTCATTATGCTGCCGTGCGCGCGCGTGTGTGTGTGTGTGTGCGGTGTGTGTGTGTGAGAGAAAGAGAGTGAGTCAAGAGAAAGAAGATTTTGTTTGAACATGCATAAATGGCAGGCACCATGTTGTGGTGGGTTGGGGACGACGATGGTGGTGGGTTGGGGACGACGTTGGTGGTGGTGTTGGTGGGGTGGGATGGGGTGGGGTGGGGTGTGTACGCGCGTGCATGTATGTGTCTGGTATGGATGGAGTGAAGGGAGGGGTAATTTGGCACTGGAAGTGGTCAGGTGATCATTTACAAACAATTTCAAGCTCAAGTTGTCATGTAAATGGCGTGAGAAATGATAGTCATTGGGAACAGAATGTCAATTCCCACATTATCACTTTCCGTTGTTTTTGAGGTGCCACCGACAAAGGGTAAGGGGGAGAGTGTGTCGGGGTTAGGGGTAAGAGAAGTAAGGGTGGGGATGGAGGGTACGGGGAGAATGAGAGAGAGAGTGACATACTTTTCCAAAAATGGAAACGGTTACGAGACGAGAACTTACTGTTTCAGCCTGCTGGAAATTTCAAATGGATTTTCCATGAGTTTTGCAGCATTGTTTATTTTATGTTATTTTATTTCTGTTTATTTTATTTTTTCTTATATTTTATTTAATTTTTACTTTTAATTTTATAATTTCATTTAATAAATGTTATGTTATGTTATGTTATGTGTTATGTTATGTTATGTTATGTTATGTTATGTTATGTTCCTATCCTATCCTATCCTATCCTATCCTATCCTGTCCCGTGACCCGGAGGTCGTAGGGGCACACCGATGATCGTTTAACCAGCATATTCCACCTTTCTCTGTCCTCAGCAGCCCTGATGGCTTCACTCAGTGTCAAACCAGAGCATTCTCGAATGTTGTCCTCCCACCTCTTTTTCGGTCTCCCTCTTCTTCTACCTCCTTGCACTGTGCCTTGCAGAATCGTCTTTGCAAGGCCTGATGATCTGGTGACGTGGCCATACCATCGGAGTTTCCGTTTCTTCACCACTGTGAGCAGGTCATCGTGTTGTCCAATGGCTTGTGTGATGGTCTGTCGGACTTCGTCGTTGGTGATGTGTTGGGTATAGGAAATGCCCAGAAGTCTTCTGTAGCACCTCATCTCCATGCTTTGTATTCTTCGTTGTAGATCTGCTGTGAGGGTCCATGCTTCGCAAGCATATAGGAAGATCACCGAAGTCCGACAGACCATCACACAATCCATTGGACAACACGATGACATGATTAAAGTGGTGATGAAACGGAAACTCCAATGGTATGGCCACGTCACCAGAGCATCAGGCCTTGAAAAGTCACGGTGCAAGGAGGCAGAAGAAGAGGGAGACAGAAAAAGAAGTGGGAGGACCACATTCGAGAATGTACTGGCTTGACACTGAGCAAAGCCATGAGGGTTGCTGAGGACAGAGAAAGGTGGAGTACGCTGGTTAAACAATCATCTTTGGTGCCCCAACGACCTTGGAGTTACGGATAGGATAGGATTTTATTTATGGTTTTACTGAAAAGAGCAATGTGCCTTATCGTAGATCTGGATACTAGGGTATATAAATCATCTATTATTATTATTATTATTATTATTATTATTATTATTATTATTATTATTATTATTATTATTATTATTATTATTATCATTATTATTATTATTTATTATACGTACTGGCAAATCAATATTTGAAAGAAATGAACGTTTAGCGTCCGCCATGGGCGATACGGCAGACGGGGATAACCATTCCAAGGTAGATAATGTGTGTAGGGAGGAAGGGGGTGAATGGTTCAAAATCAACACTGAACCAACACAGCAAAAACCTGGGTCATCAAGGTGCCAGGCGAGCGCTCTAACCACTGAACTACTTCTGAACTGGGTCATGGATCATTAGATGAGTCACTTATCACCCAGCTGACCCTGAGAAGAATACTCTCTCTCCCTCCCTCTCCCATCCCCCATCCTAACCTCCAATGTCTCTCTCTTTTCTTCGCCCTCTTCTCTCTCCACCCACCCACGACTATCAAGGGTACGATAAAACCTTTACACGGATTTGTTTCCCCATACTTATAGCACGTGCTCAAATTAACACTGAGAGGTATAGTCTAACACAAAAACAGGATGCGACGGCTGTTACAAAATAGATAGGAATATACTTGCTGTTGCCAGGAAGAAAGAAAATACCCACAAACCTGGAGGGGTGACACTCTTTTGAAAATTAGCAGTTGGAAGTCTGCCATGCCAATGATATGACAACTGGAAATAGACCTATCATTACAGTAATATGCTACGCACTATCAGGAAATGAGTCATTGCAACAAAATGATTTTTAGATTACACAATTACTCTAAATTGAGGTTAGCATAAACTGCATATTACAGACCGTCGTAATAGCGACTATCATTAGTTAAATTAAACAGAAGTTAGGCTCCTTTATTCCTGATAAACATAGAAACTTCAAGTCCAGAAAAAGTATTTTATTTTTAAATTACAGGCAAGTCAAGCAAAGTCCACAAAAATAAAATTAATTAAAATAGCTTTCTTCCATTGTGTTTCATGTACACAATTCCTGTAAATTGAGGTTAGCTAAAGCTGTATATTACAGACCTTCATCATCGCTCTGTATCCTTAATAAACATGGAAACCTCAAGTCAAGAAAAAAATTTCAAATTACAATCAATTCAAGCCAAATCAACAAAATTAAATTAAAATAGCTTTCTTCCACTCTGCTTCATATACATAATACAAGATACAAGATACGAGATACAAGATACACTTACACAACTCATTCCCGAACGAGAGAAAGAAGAATATCCACAACAAAACATTTTGACAACAGTTGCTGAGTAACTTAAAAAAAACACTTTACCTCTAAACAAAACAGTATGGTTGACTACCTTCTTCATCTTACAAGATCAAAGAGACGAGGCCGGATATGGCACTTTTAAAAACTGCCCACTGTCGTGTGCCTGAACACCCTAAAGTCCAGCCTCCCTACCATTATCAGGTATTTACAATCACTCTGCCAAACAGAAGTAGCTCCGAACCTGTCGTTATAGGTTGGACAAAAAACCCAAAAGCAACATACAAACCGCAAAGTGTACATACAATACAATACAATAAATACAAAACAATACAATACGACTTTATCTTAAACGGAGCAATTATAATCTTTAGTTAAACAGAAACATCTTCCTTTTTTTAAGATTACAAAAAAGACCAAATTTGTTTTCGTTCGAAGGATTGCATTGGAAAGATTTCCGGCCTTGCAAAACTCAAAGAATAACAAAAGCAAGAGTCAAGTCAAGAAATCTTTATGACCCCAAAGCAGACTGAACAAAGCACGTTGTAAGCAAGGCAATAAAATAAATACAAGGTGTAACATAATCACACGGATTCCAATACATACAAGCAATAATACTCCACTCGAATAATAACAATGGCCGCAATATCAGTGTGTAAAATTATGTGGAATATGGACAGTATCGATATACCGTGCATATTTTATTGTACATAATAATAATAATAAATTGAATTTATACAACGCATTTTTCATTAGAATAACAACACATCGTTCGTACGCATCATCACAACATTCGCGTTACATCATGTAAAGCATCATTCATAAAGTATTATTACTGTTCTTACTATTTACACAGAAAACGCCTTGCGGAACAAGTGCGTTTTTAAGCAGCTCTTGAAGAAAACAAGGTCTGTACAATGTCTTAAACTGGCAGGCAGTGCATTCCAAACCTTGGGTGCTTGAAAACTAAAAGACCGCTCGCCAATTGTTTTAAGGCGACGCTTGGGCGTTTTCAAAAGTTGTTCATCTGATGAGCGCAAAGAACGAGTTGTAGTGTAGGTAGTGAGTACCTCAGACAGATATGGTTGAAGTGACTGGTCGGAGTGACGGAAAGCTATGTTTAAACACAGACCCTCTCCATGGAACTTCATGATATAAGCGGACGGACAATAGCTAGAATTTCCACTGTGGACCTATTCACAACTTTCCGGCACCTCTCACTCGTGGGTATCGCCATTATAAATTAAAACGAGGTTAGCATGAAACCAAGTTCCGGTCTAGCTTGTTTTGCTTTTATCAAAGCTTGATGCGTGACTTTTAAATATGGCAAATTGCCGAAAACGACGATTGTTAGAGCCAGAAAACGAGTGTGATAAGTATAAAAACGGTGGAGGAAGTACATGCTCAGTAAAAGGATGCAAAAAACAATCGTAGAGGCCTGTATTTGTGGCGACTTCGGAGGTGCGTCGATCATCGACAGAAAGTGAAACAGGACCTGAAGACTCTTGTAGTTTTCCATAGCTTCGCCGTCGCAACCTTCACAAAACACGAAGTAACTGACTATGTTAGGCAAGCGTTGTGGCCAAGTGGGCTAAGGCGGGACTAACTTGCCTTGTCCACAAGCCAGAAACCAATGGCGCCTGACAGGTGTGGGTTCGAGCCAGCATCTGGGCGTTATGTTTTTCCGAATATTTTTCAAAAATTCACAAATAATGTTAGGTAGGTAGGGTTTAGGCGCGCCACTGGCGATAGAAAGGGATAATAAACTGCAGCAAAAAAAATAAAAATATGTGAGAGTACGATACAGGTGGCCAGTGACACATGTTATTATTCTTGAATATTTGGAAATAACTCACTAAAACACGCGGAGAAAAAAACCGGAAGTATGTTTCATTGAGGGGATTCCCGTTGGTGCATAGGATAGCAGAAAAGTGTGAATTGCTTTGCGATTTGTTGCAGACATACACCTTTAGATCACTTCCAAATAATGATAGAAGGGGTGCTATCTATAACAGTTATATCGACTCTCACTTTTGCAGTCATACAGTGAGATCATCGTCATCGTCGTCGTCATCATCATCATCATCATCATCATGAAAGTCCTCGTCGTCTTCATCATCATTACCACAGCCACCATAAAAATACAATAGCCGTCTCCACAACCAACTTAACACCCCTACTATAATCATCTTAGCTAGCAAGGTACAATAAAGAGCTACATAGACTGGTGTAGCCTATAGAACTCCAGATTTGCCACACCTTTCCACAATTTTTAATACCACAGCTTGCTCGCGAACGACAGCAGAGCGCACGCCCGATCCCAGCACGTGTCCTTAATTAGTGGTCACTCTGACTACCTGGCCATAGTAAGAGTGAGTTACTGACCATGCGAACCGCTCGTTAAGTTTTCCCTGCCTCTGTCAAACTGCCGGGAAGTGATCGAGCGATGCCGGTCACCGTCAGCCTTGGTCATAGGCCGCTTTCCACTAAACAGGTGACCGTGACGCTGGCTGAGAGTCACAGATCTATCAAGCATAGGCTGTGTAGGTATGGGCCCTCAACAGCCTCTGACATTCATTGGGGTCTACGTCGCTTTCGGGCTGACTCTCTATGTCACATTATTAACCATGCGATGGCGGCTTTATCGTCTGTGTGTGGCGCTGTAGTGTAGTGCTTTGGGCACACGCTAGCAACATTCCGCTAAAGCGGCGTAAGTACTTGGATGCCTGACCATACTTGGATGCAACCACTGAAGGACATATAAACAAAATACAACGAATTTAACTGGCGCACAACACACCCCATTCCAGTCCATTCCGCTGTGAATGGGCATCTGGTGCTGCTTAGAACCGGTACAGTAGGGCATGCGCAACGAGAGAGAGAGAGAGGGAGAGAGAGGGAGGGAGAGAGAGAAATCAGCCCTGACCTCAATAAGCTGGCCCAGAGAAAACAATATTTCAAACGCCCCTCTCCCCAACAATTGAAAGGTTGCGGGGAACATCTTTACCACCATCGTCTTTAAAGAGCCCAGGAAATGTCTATCTCTGCGGTAAAGACGAACCACTGCAAACCACTGTGCTATACAGGAACCCAACTCGTGTTATGCCCCTTTGGTTGACAACAACAATCGTAATACCCGTTTTAAATTTAAAAAAAAAAAACAACATCTGCCCTTGATCTGTTTACAAATAGTTGATATGCCAAATCCAAATATTTTATTTTAAAAAATGCCAGTTACAAAATCAACCGACAATAGCAAACCAACAGACATTTGAAAGTCACGCAAAAAAACAATAAATCCCACAGAGCATGTTGCAATAGCGCGGGTAATAGCATTACTCCAGACCTCAAACGCCCCTCTTCAATCATTCCTTCATGCCCACCTTTCTTTAGCCACCTGCAAGTAGTTAAAGCGTCGCGGTACAGTATCACGGAGACCTTGTACCTTAAATCCCTTGACATCACTCCGAAAGTAGCCAGCAAATACCTCTGAGCCCTTAAGACACACCTCGGGCCATCTTTTCCCATTAAAACACGCCATTTGCTAGTCCATAAAGCATGTCATACCCCTCGCACTGGTTCTAATCGTAAACTATATTGTTCTACTGTGGGATGAATCAGAAACCAAATACTGAAACCGCCGAACCCATCAGTCACGCTGTTACATATTAAACCCGACTGTTGTTGGACTGATTTGTAGGATATATTTGTAGAATGAATTTCTGTAAAGCGCCATGAGCTCTTGTGAGGAAGGGCGCTGTACAAATGTTTATTATTATCATCATCATCATCATCATCATCATTATCATCATCACCATTTTAAATCTGGGAAATAACGTCACGATTCAACTCCAATTATTTTGAGAGCCCACGGTCAGAATACCTCAGTTTGCATGAAAATGCTTGTTTGATTATCATAATGATAATAATAACTATGAAAATGTTGATGATGACGACGACGGCGATGATGATGATGATGATGATGATGATGGATGATGGATGATTGATGATGATTGATGATGATGATGATGATGATGATGATGATGATGATGATGATGATGATGATGATGATGATGATGATGATGATGATGATGATGAAACACTATTTCACAGAATTATGATGATGCTTTTGATACTTTTCCACACACTTATTTAATACTTCGTGATAAGTTGCATCATGATGATGATGATGATGATGATGATGATGATGATGATGATGATGATGATGATGATGATGATGATGATGATGTTGATAATGATTCTTATTATTCTTATTCTTATTCTTTTTATTATTATTATTATTATTATTATTATTATTATTATTATTATTATTATTATTATTATTATTATTATTATTATTATTATTATTATATATGGGCATTTCCTATACCAAGCACATCACCAACGACGAAGTCCGACAGACCATCACACAAGCCATTGGGGAACACTATGACCTGCTCACAGTGGTGAAAAAAACGTAAACTCCGATGGTATGGCCACGTCACCAGATCATCAGGTCTTGCAAAGACCATCCTGTAAGGTACAGTGCAAGGAGGTAGAAGAAGAGAGAGACCGAAAAAGAGGTGGGAGGACAACATTCGAGAATGGACTGGTTTGACACTGAGCGAAACAATCAGGGTTGCTGAGGACAGGGAAAGATGGAGTACGCTGGTTAAACGATCATCTGTGGTGCCCCTACGACCTCCGTGTTACGGGATAGGATAGGATAGGATAGGATTATTATTAGTATTATTATAGTGATGATGATTGTAGTGATGATGATGATGATCATGATGATCATCATGATAATAGTGACCCGTACAGCACAGAGATCCATTTAACAACGTCATGCAAAACGTACACATTCCAGGCTCAGGCATCACTGTAAAATAATAATAATAATAATAATAATAATAATAATAATAATAATAATAATAATAATAATAATAATAATAATAATAATAATAATAATCAAAACACTGTTTGCATAGAATCTTTATCTGTGGTATATTTAACTGTAACAACAGTGATTGACTACTATTTAACATCATCACATATTGCATGGACAACCATCATGAAACACTACCTGATGCATGGGATCTGCCCATGAAATTTGTGATGGCGGACGAAGTGTAAGCATGTTGCTATAGTGCGGGAAGCTTCGTGTTATGTTCAATACTTATAGAGTTGTCTGAGTCACCAACATTTGTCAAAATGATTGCAAAAGTGTGTTAAATATGGTTATTAAGTTGGAATTGTCTGCGGTCTCTATGAAATGAGAAATATTGATTTCAATTTACAACTCAGCCGGTTGTGAACCGGTCGCTCCTAGTGCTATATCACGCCATTTTTTTTTCAGACTGTGAACTGTGAACGTAGCTATTTATCAGTCGATTTGTGTTTCATACGTCTTGCAGCTTGTTCAGTGTTTTGCAGTGTTGGTTCTTTGCTATTTGTATCTGTGCATTATACAGGTGAGGCGAATTTATGAACAAAAATGAACACAATAAACAAACCAAATAAAAACACAGACATCTTTTTACAAATATATTTCTAAACACATTGCTGCTTCAGTACTGCTGAAATACATTGTGTTCTTGTTATTCTTCGTAGCCGCTGTTACCGCTAAAATTAACCTTGTATGTCCTGTTGTGTGGTGATTATAAGTTGGTTTTTGTTGATCTCCTCGTGCTTTTTGTGTGTGCTTACACGACTGATAGAAAAACTATAGCGCAGAGGTGACACAGAAATGGTAGTGTCACTGTTTATATCCAGTTATGTCTGACAATTCGAAAGATAATGTAGGGGCGAGGGAGAGAGTAGAGAAAAGAAAACTTTTGTCGCCTTTGCATGTGCAAGAGTCAGAAAAGAAGCAATGTGTAAGCGATTCGCCTGTGTCAGTTTCAAGCGAGCAAGACAATACCATCATTTATTCACAGGATAGTACAAATCTTGAGTTTTTGCACAGTACTCTCATCGACTGCCCTAATTCTCCTGTCCCTGAGGCCACCAATCCTACCTCAGGTCGTCCTGTATCGTACGCTGATGCAGTTGTGGGCAGCATGTCCAGTACCAACGCACCTGTCTTGACCCAGTCATCGCCACTGTCTAGCACCATGCGTGAGGCCTTGAGATTTGAACTACGAGCTGTGCTGTTTGACCCTATGGTGCTGGACATCCAATCTAAAGCTGTAGCAGCTGAATTGCAGAAAGAAATCTCCGGTCTTAGAAGGGAAATCACACGCCTAAATAACGAAATAAAGGAGCGTGATGCCAAAATTGTGGCTCTGGAACGTAAGACTGATGACTTAGAGCAGTACACAAGAATCAACAGCATACGCATTACCAACATTCCAGAGTCCGACAGTGAGAAAACGGATGAAATCGCGTGGTGAAAGTGGCGGGGGCGATCGGTGCTGAAATCGACGTCGAGATGATTGACCGAAGTCATCGTGTAGGGCCAAAGAGTGCTGACGGCATTCCCAGACCGATCATCGTGAAGTTTGTTTCTTACAAAGGAAAGAGGGAGATGACGGAGAATAGAAAGAAGCTGGGGAAGGTGAGAGGGGAAGTGTTGTTCCCGTCGCTGGCCTGGCCACTACCGGCTTCTGCTAGGGATCGGTCCGGTCAGCCCTTCAATCGTAAAATATTTATAAATGATGACCTGACAAAAACCAGAGCCCAGGCTGCTGCCAGGGCCAGAAAACTTCAGAAGGCTGGCCGGCTGAAAAGGGTGTGGATTCGTGGTGGTTCGGTCTGCGTCAGTGACAGCAGCGATCACACTTATGTGACGAACAAGTCTTCTGACCTAGACAAGTTTGATGTGTACATACATCAAATGTCCCCATGAACTGCTGAACGAACAACACGAATAAATATGGACATTCAGTAGGAAAAATAATAAAAGACCCGTGAAGCTGAATAATAAACGAACAAGCACGAACTATGGACTAAATGTAAAACACAATTATTTACAACAGACTAAAATTTTAAGTGATGCAAACTGTGAATGAAAAACAAACAAATATCAACAGAAACAAATAAAATAGGAATAATATTAATACAAGGAATCAAGATTATGGTCTACAAACTGATCGTTCATTCTAAATCAATGTGCGTATAGTAACACAACTTAGCGTTGTATATTCCATGTGTCCTTGTTGATGTTTTGCTTCGTAGTATCCACGTGGATTCTGTTTACGTGACCTTTATGGCGATTGGCTCTTGTGAAATGTCAAAGCTTAACGGGCGAATCGGTAGTGACCCCCTTTCCTCACTACCATCCACTCTCATGCATTTATAATTGTAGTAATCTTTTGCTGACAGTACTCGCACTAGTCCTTTCTTAGCTATTTTGTTACTTTTATTATCTTTAAAAAAAAATATATATATATATATATTCTCCAATTCCTCTTGTATTCTTCAACTTCAACTTGACGCTCCTGCCATGTCGATTATATATTGAATAATAACTGACATTGTACTTGGCTGTGTTGATGTTATCTGACTTTATGGTGTTGATGGTTTTGCTGTGTTGATTTTATCTGCCTTTATGGTGTTGATGGTTTTGCTATATTGATGTTATCTGCCTTCATGGTGTTGATGGTTTTTGCTGTGTTGGTGTTATCTGCCTTTATGGTGTTGATGCTTTTGCTGTGTTGGTGTTATCTGCCTTTATGGTGTTGATGCATTTGCTATGTTGATGTTATCTGCCTTTATGGTGTTGATGCTTTTGCTGTGTTGGTGTTATCTGCCTTTATGGTGTTGATGCTTTTGCTGTGTTGGTGTTATCTGCCTGTATGGTGTTGATACATTTGCTATGTTGTGTGGTGTGTGATGTTTTCTGCCTTTATGGTGTTGATGCTTTTGCTGTGTTGATGTTATCTGCCTTTATGTGTTAATGCTATCGCTATGTTGTTGTTATCTGCCTTTCTGGTGTTGATGCTTTTGCTATGTTGTGTGGTGTGTGATGTTATCTGCCTTTATGGTGTTGATGCTTTTGCTATGTTGATGTTATCTGCCTTTATGTGTTAATGCTATCGCTATGTTGTTGTTATCTGCCTTTCTGGTGTTGATGATTTTGCTGTGTTGATGTATCCTTATTGTGTTGAAGTTGCTTGCTCATGCTGTGTTGTGTTATTTATCTCTTGTTGTGTTATTTATCTTTTGATGTTTGATGTATTCCTACTGTGTTGAGGTTACTTGCTCCTGCTGTGTTGTTCATTCACTTGTTTCTGCTGTATTGAGTTAACAGCTTCTGCTTTGTTGATGTTATCTGCTTTTGCTGTATTCATGTTAATTGTATTTGCTGTGCTGGTGGCTACTTTTCTTACTATGTTGATGTTATATAACCTTACTGTGTTGAGATTACTTCCTCTTGCTGTGTTGTGTTGATTGCATCTGCTTTTGTTTTGTCCATATTATCTGCTTTTGCTGTGTTGATGTTATCTGCTTTTGCTGTGTTGACGTTATTTGTTTTTCCTTTGTCGATTTTTTCTACCTTCGCTATGTTGATGTTATCTGCTTTTGCTATGTTGTTTGCATCTGCTTTTGCTATGTGATTGCATCTGCTTTTGCTATGTTGATGTCATCCGCTTTTGCTGTGTTGATGTCATTTGCTTTTGCTATGTGTTGATTTCATCTGCTTTTGCTGTGCTACTCCTGTGTTGATCCAAATAGCCCCTTTTGATGTAATGTCGATTCAGATTGAATTAACTATTTTGTGTTAATCTAAATATTCTCCCACTTTGTTATTTGATGTTTTATTTGATCTAAATAAATTATTCTTTATTGTTACAATGCTGATAGACTTTAAATGATCTTTTTAAAAATATAAACTACTTTTCAATTTTTTTTTAAATGTAATTAATTTATTTTTATTTTTATGTTTACTTACACACTCTTAAAACTTGTGTCCTGATCCAAATTATTGATAATTTCGCACACTTTTGCTGTGCTATTTGACTATTGTTTGCCTTATCCTGCTGCTTTTTATGTGTTGATCTAAACTTGATTCTTTGATAACTGTATTGTACTTTTATTTTGATCCAACTTTATCGTTGCTCTCCTGTCCAGTTGTTTGCTTGAAATTGGCATTGTTTCCGTTTGTGTCGAACTAAACTCGCCCTTGCTGCTGTGCACTAGACTTCAGCTTGTATTTGCTTATATATATATATATTGTTAATGTCTATACCTATATACTATACATGGCACGAGCGTTCCCCACACATGTCGCAATACTCATACCGTCGTTGTTTTTTGCATATTTCATTCTTTTGATTTTTCTTTCTTGTTGACTACGATTTTGTAAACATTTTTTAATACATTTTAAGTTTATTAGTTTTTGTTTATTGTCCCCTTTTTCATTTGTTATTTTGCTTAGCGATGTTTCCGACCCCCACTCCCCCTCAGAGAGAGATTTTGTGGAGAGACACAAATATTTACACTACCAAGACAAAGTTTTACCTATTATCCCTGGCCAACTTCCTCTTCTCAATACTCTCGAGTACAATAACTTAAATGACTTGCGACTTATGTACCTATAGAGCCAGGGTTGGATACTTTTACTCTCAAGCGGTCAGCTGTAATAGTAAGATATTCCACAATAAGTTTGATGTCGCAGCTTTCCTCATTTTCTTGTTCAATTTTAACCAAAGCGGTTTATCGTTATCCCTCTTTGTTTTTTTCCTCTCCAACAGTACTCTATTCTCTAACATCATGCTCAGTTCTGAACCAAATAGGACATGGAGTAATCCCTTGCCACCAACTACTCAAACACCAAGCTCACACTCTTTAAACTCTTTGCTTGCTTTAGCTCTACTACTTTTGCTGGTCTGCGGAGATATAGAACTCAATCCAGGGCCTAACCCATATCATGAACTTAAAATTATTCATTTGAACTGTAGAAGTTTTCCACGACATAAAAGTTTAATTGAAGCTGAAAGTCACAAGTTTGACATCATTACTTGTTCTGAAACGTTGTTTAATCCTTCCCACACAAGTAATGAAACTGACCTCCAGAATTTCCATCCCCCAGTTAGATTAGACAGAGTCAACCAGGGTTGGGGTGGTGTTGCTATCTATGTTAAATGTCATCTCGTTTGTAAACCTAGACCAGATCTCCATGTACCCAACTTAGAAACAATATGGATAGAAACCCAGCTTAACAACGAACCATTACTAATAGGATCCTTTTACCGTCAACCTAGTCTGTCTGTTAAATACTGGAATTTAGTTCAAGAAAGCCTTCGGAAAGTCAACAACACGGGCTGCAAATTCATAATACTAGGTGACTTCAATGACGACTTCAATTCTCCCTCTAAACACTTGTTAGATACCCTCGATATGTTTAGTTTAAATCAGCTTACAAACTCAGACACAAGGATAACTGAAACTACTAGCACCTGTATTGACTTAGTAATGACACAGAGCACCAATTTAGTTAAAAACGTAGAAGTACTTCCTGAAATTTGCAGTGATCACTGTGTACCGTGCGTTACAGTTACCAACAGTATCAACACAAAAGGAGGAACAACGAAGCTTAACGTCCTATTGCATCAGCGTTAAGGACGATCAACACGTCGCCACCCTGACAATAATGATTATCATCATCATATCAAAGATGAGATCCTACGGATCTCTTTTGTGGGTGGTAGTTTTCCATTTTCCAATCAGTTTATCAACACAAAATGTTCATATACAAGAACTATATATAATTATGATAAACTAGACTCTGACCAATTCTGTAATATGCTCTCAGAAATAAATTGGCACGAAAAGATCACAACAGGGAACATACACAAATGCGCCGAAGATTTCGCTGCGTCTTTCTTTGATATAGCCTGTACATGTATGCCTGTGAAAGTGGTCACTATACGTAGCAGAGATGCTGCCTGGTTAACTAATGAAATCCGCCACGCCCTTAAAAGAAGATATACATTATTTAAACATGCCAAACAAACCAATAAAACCAACGATTGGAAAGCATATCGACAATTTAGAAACCAGGTGACGCATAAGATTAAACAAAGAAAATTAGATTTTTTAAACGAATTAGACCAAAAGGCATCTGACCCTACACAGTTTGGAACCAAAGACTGGTGGAAATTAGTTAAAGCTTTTATGAACAAAAAGGGCATCTCCGATAGCATACCACCAATCCTATTCAACGGAAAACTATGCAATACCAATGAGGAAAAAGCAAATGCTTTTAATGAATATTTTATCCAACAATCAACCTTAGAAACACCTGATGACGACCCTCCTGAGCTGCCTTACCTAGAAAATGAACTTAATGAAATTGTAATTACCCCATCAGAAGTAGCCAAAGTTATAAAACATCTAGACCCAAATAAAGCTGTTGGCCCAGACAAAATTCATAATAAATTACTGATAGCAGCGGTTGATGTAATTTCTGAACCGTTAAGTCTACTTTTTAACCGCTGTTTGTCGGAAGGACTGTTCCCAGAAACTTGGAAAATAGCACATGTCACGCCAATTCACAAAAAAGGTCCCACTGAATTATGTACTAACTACCGTCCTATCTCACTTTTAAGCTGCATCGGAAAAATCCTTGAACGTTGTATCCATATCCATTTGTATTCATTTTTGAACAATAACAATATTCTAACTCAATCTCAGTCTGGATTTATACAGGGCGATTCTACTATTAATCAGCTAATTTTTATTTATAATGACATATGCCTGGCCTATAACCAAGGAACAACAAACCAATCTATCTATTTCGATATATCCAAAGCTTTTGATAGAGTATGGCACAAGGGATTATTAGCTAAACTAGCAGCTATAGGTATAAGAGGCAAACTTCTTCAGTTTTTTGTTGACTATCTTAAAAACCGTAGACAAGCCGTCGTCATCAAAGGCAGTAAGTCAACCTACAAACCCATCTCCGCAGGCGTACCTCAGGGGTCTGTCTTGGGACCTTTATTATTTCTTGTATACATTAATGATATTGTTGTAAACATTGAATCCATCATCAAACTCTTTGCTGACGACACTAGCATATCTCTAGCCCTAAAAAATCCTGACATTCGAGCCGAAATTCTAAATTCAGACCTAGAGAAAATTAGTAATTGGGCAAAAAAATGGAAAGTAATTTTCAATGAACAAAAAACCGAACTCTTAACCTTTAAACGTGACACATTGCCAATCTATCCTCTAATATTTAATAGCACGACATTGTCTGAAATTGATCACCATAAACATCTAGGCCTGACATTGCAAAACAATTGTAAGTGGGATATTCACATAAATAGCATAATTAAGACGGTAACTCTTCTACTGGCATGCTTACGGTCATACAAATACAAACTGTGCAGAAAAGCCCTCGAAGTCATGTATAAGTCCTTTGTTTTACCTCATTTTGATTATGGCGATGTAATATGGGACAATTGTACTGACGCTCAAGCTACTTCACTTGAAAAACTTCATCTTGAAGGGATTAGAATAATTGTAGGGGCAGTAAAGGGAACTAGCCATGAATCCTTGTACAGGGAATCCGGGCTCTGCCCATTGAAAGAAAGACGTAGGCGGCACAAACTACTTACCTTTCATAAAATGGTCAATGAGCGCTGTCCTGAGTATCTTTCCGACTTGGTCCCACCGCTTGTCTCGTCAGTTAATCCTTACCACCGTCGAAGGCCTTTCGAGCGTAGAGTCCCCGCACACAACATTGAAATCTACAAAAATTCCTTTGTCCCCTCTTCTACTATCATGTGGAATGAACTCCCTGAGGAAATTCAAGCCAATCCGTCAGTCAGCCTATTTAAACGACATCTCTCCAAAGACGACTCTGCAGTCCCGCCTTTTTATTATCATGGTGCACGACAACAACAAATTATCCATTGCAGGCTTCGGCTGGGTGTAAGCAACCTTAACTACGACATGTATCGTCGCCATTTGATAAACGACCCGATTTGCCGTTGCGGACACCCGGCCGAAACGTCTGAACATTTCCTGCTTTTTTGTCCTTTGTTTGACGATGCCCGTATTCAAACGATTGGTCTTCTAGATCCTATCCTAAGGGAAGTTAATACCTTACTCTTTGGAAATGCAGAATTGTCATTGCAAGAAAATGCCAAGACGTTTTCAACTGTTCACACATTTTTACTTTCATGTAACCGATTTTGACCGCATATTATATTATATTATATTATATTATATTATATTATATTATATTATATTATATTATATTATATTATATTATATTATACTATATAATATTTTCAAATGTTATTTTCAACGACTTTCCACATACTTCGCTTTCTAACTTTGATCTTTAACACACTCATTAGTTTCTTCCCACAAGTATAACTCTCTCACACCCGCCCCTCCCTCTCCACGCCCTACCCCTCTCCCCCACCCCACCACCATCATGCACGCCCCCCCCCCCTATTTTTTTTTTGTCTTCCCCTTCACTTGGAAATCTTTTTTTGTCTAAAATTTCCTTTTCTTTTTATAAAAATTTCTTTTTTGTTTTTAAATTTCTTGTATTTCTATCAATGTTCTGTTGTTGTTTCCTGTCGTCCGCCAGTGATATTTTGACACATTATTATGATTTGGGTAGTACTTATTTAAGCCTTGTGCTTTTGTGCGCCCTGATGTTTTGCCTTGTAATAATATCTGGTTTGTTTGTTGAATAAATTTATGTTAAAACAAATTTGTGTTTATGAAAACGGCAGCGTACAGATTTTTCGGGTCAAGCGAACGCGCCCTGTAAAAATGTTTGACAAGCAGACAAGTTCTATGCAACTGTTACACTGTTGTTGTTGTTGTTTTTTATCAGTAGTTGATTCAGCCCCGATGTTTGAATCCTGATAGGTGTAACTTAGATTCGTTTATCCACGCAACCTGTTCACTCAGCGACAAGGCAAGAGTCGTCGTATGAAGTTTTTCAACTTTATTTAGCGTACATCAACAACTGCATACAATCGCTCAATCGCATTTTCCACTTTCCACTTTTTTCAACTATCAGCTCTTTCAACTCTCTACTATATTTTTTTTAATCAGTTTATAGTCCCCTCTCTTCCCGATAAGGATTTTCAGAGAGGAGACTTATTATGATATGAAACAGTGCGGTACTTATATAGTCTCTCTTTACTCTAGAGAGCGTTCGAACATTCCAGCGTGACGCAATTACAGCCAATCAAAATAAAATTCGTCATCAGAACTATGCACTTGTCTTAAGTCATATAACCTTATTTAGGTTAGAAGCATCTCGCAGCCACCATTAGATCTATCTACACTCTTCGATGGATAGTAAACAAGCAACCCTAGAAAATTCTCCAATAATATCGACCAACGAAAATTATCAACATTATACAAAGCTTCTTCCAACTACAACGCAAAATCAAATCAAAGGTAAATACACTCTGTTATTGCATGCTTTGCAAAACAAAACGATCGGATCTATCGTTCGCGTCACAAACGTAACAGCAACAGTTTTGTAATAATAAACAATCGTTCTCTCCTACCATGAACGATACTAAAGCTGTTGTTGTACGTGCGTAATGTTAACACTTGAACGAATTCCTGGTTGGCTAATGTTGCCAAAACGACAGGAACCTTTTAATCCTTGAACTACCCCAATAGGACCTGAGCATTTCCTCTCCACCCTTGACCTTGATCTCAACATTTCTCAGCCCAGTACTCGTCCACCATTGCCCTTATTTCTTCTCCCCAACCCCAAACAACACCCTACCCCACTCCCCCAATTTGTTTTCCTCTTAGTATTTGGGCATAGGCTACTGTGGTCTGTTTGCTTCACGTGAAGGTTAGGCAAGACTGGTCGTGATGTACGTGCATGCTTCGATCGCCTCAGGTTAAAGGCTAAGCCATCAACACCACTTCAATCACTCCAGTAAGACTTTAATGGGGTTTAGCCTCCAGAAATGGATAGCGAGGTGATGGGGGAAAAGAAGCAGAAGATGAGAGAGAGAGAGTGAGAGAGAGAGAGAGAGAGAGAGAGAGAGAGAGAGAGAGAGAAACTTTAAAAAAAACTTTTTTAAATTAGTGATACAGATTTTAAACAAATTAATAAGTCTAAACTTCCAGTATGTCCCTAGCATAATAAAGAACCTTTAACATTAACTTGAAAATCATATAACACACACACGCATACAATTATCTTCGACATTATCTTTAAACAATTTTAGACACCCACCCACCTCCCCACCCCTCGATCTTCTATCCTATCCCATAACTCGGAGGTCGTAGGGGCACAACAGATGATCGTTTAACCAGCGTACTCTATCTTTCCCTGTCCTCAGCAACCCTGATTGTTTTGCTCAGTGTCAAACCAGTCCAATCTCGAATGTTGTCCTTCCACCTCTTTTTCGGTCTCCCTCTTCTTCTACCTCCTTGCACTGTGCCTTGCAGGATAGTCTGATCTGGTGACGTGGCCATACCATCGGAGTTTCCGTTTCTTCACCACTGTGAGCAGGTCATCGTGTTGTCCAACCTGCAAGACCGGATGATCTGGTGACGTGGCCATACCATCGGAGTTTACGTTTTTTCACCACTGTTCACCCTCGATCTTAAAATAATAATAATAATAATAATAATAATAATAATAATAATAATAATAATAATAATAATAATAATAATAATAATAATAATAATAATAATAATAATAACAATAATAACAATAATAATAATAATAATAATAACAATAATAATAATAATAATAATAATAATAATAATAATAATAATAATAATAATAATAATAATAATAATACATAAATAAGTAAATAAAAAAACAGATAATAAAAATAATACCTTGAAAGACTATACTTATATATATTTTATTATACCCCACTTTTACCATTAATTTCGCAGAAAGAGAGTGAGCGATGATGATGATGATGATGATGATGATGATGATGAGATGATGATGATGACGATGGTGTTGATGGTGGCGATGGTGGTGATGGTGACGCTGCTGCTGCTGCTGCTGCTGCTGATGATGATGATGATGATGATGATGATGATGATGATGATGATGATGATGATGATGATGATGATGATGATGATGATGATGATGATGAATTGTCCAGATTTAGGAACAAAGCAAGAGTTTGAGAAATGTGCAGTCCGAATTTTGCGAAAGACCGTGTTGAAGAAGAAGAAGAAGAAGAAGAAGAAGAAGAAGAAGAAGAAGAAGAAGAAGAAGAAGAAGAAGAAGAAGAAGAAGTTAATTAGTTATTCATTGCTTAAAGGATCCAGCGGGCTGCAAAGAGTCGAATCAGGACTACAACTTGGTTGAAAGAGGACTCACCCCTGATCCGTATAAAAGATCTGCTGAAACAACCTTAGTGGTAACACTGAAGGCACTCCACCAGCCAGTCATTTTACCATAAAGGCAACCCACGTAGGGTACGCGTACTCCCCGTTTACAAAAATAAATAGCATATAAACACCATTACACAATATCAACAAAACACATCCATATAAAATGCCTACATTGCGAAACAATAATAATAATACTAGAAAGCCCTAGTAGCAGAAAGCGTCCAATATTCCCAAGCTGACCTAACAGACCTCATACATAAATGAGGAGTTTTGGAAGAGTTTTCAAGAAAAAAAAGGTAGGTAACTGGTCTAGCTAAGAAGATAGTATAGCAGATAGAACAGAATAGAAATGAGAAAGAACAAAGGAGAAACGATAGCGACAGTGGGAATTAAAGCATTAAATTTCCAGACAGTAGGGATACTATGTATACGGAAACCACCGGGCGGAAGAAGAAGAAGAAGAAGAAGAAGAAGAAGAAGAAGAAGGAAGACTTCTCTTCCTCCTCCTTTTACTCTCCCTTCTTCTTTACAAAAAACAAAACCAAACAATGTAGACTAGGACATTTTTTTCTCCCTTTCGAATTTCTTCAACTCAAGAGCATACGCCGTCAGTGAACGCCGTATGCCGATCTGCTTCCGAGGTTTACGACATAGACGCGTGACGGGTTACGACAACGACGGGCTCTTGAATGGCAGTTTACGACATTGGTAGTTGAATTGGAGCGACAGGTCCCGGGCATTACAGGCGACTAAAATCCACATTTAAAAAAAAACAACACTGAGGAGCTCGACGTGTTACAGATTTTCTAGGCTTACGTCCTGATTTTCCGTAAGCTGTTCCGGTCGTAGCCGAGAGAGAAAGAAGTGTTAGGCATTTCCCTTTTGCAAGGGCCAGCTTCTCAACGGCTCGCCACCCTCGCTGCTCTACGTTTCCCGATTCTAACTGTGGCATAGACTGATGGTGCGTGTGACCGTGGCGTTTGGTTTCGGTTCTCTCTCCGAGATTTTCTTACAGAATTTTCCCAAAACTGCCATCTTCTGCTATTCTAAAGAATACCATTGTAAACTAGTAAGCAACATATATATATATATATAATTTAAAATTCTTTATTTATCGTATCTTATTTGGTGACGTTTTCTGTGAAGTTTACGTTATTCTGCAGCATTGCTTTGTTAAAGAAGTAGGCCTACACGCTAATTTTGTTTTATAAATCAACTTCAGTTTTTTTCAATGGAAATTACAATGTGTTTGAATGTGTGTGTGTGTGTGCGTGTGTGGGTGTGCGTGTGTGGGTGTGTATGGGTGGGTGTGTATGTGTGTGTGAGAGAGAGAGCGAAAAGAGAGAGATGAGAGACAAGAGAGAGAGACAAGAAGAGAGAGAGACAAGAGAGAGAAAGAAAAGAGAGAGAAGAGAAAGATGAGATAAGAGAGAGAGAGAGTGAAAAGAGAGAGAAAAGAGAGATGAGAGGAAAGAGAGAGAGAAAAGAGAGATGAGAGGAAAGAGAGAGAGAAAAGAGAGATGAGAGAAAAGAGAGAGAGAAAAGAGAGATGAGAGGAAAGAGAGAGAGAAAAAAGAGAGAATGAAAAGAGAGAAAAGAGAGATGAGAGTATAGAGAGATGAGATAAAAGAGAGAGAGAAAAAAGACAGAGAGAGAGAGAGAGAGAGAGAGAGAGAGAGAAGTGCGTGCGTTTTTATGCGTGCGCACAAAAAACCCGAAGAATAATTCAAAATAAACTACAGAGTACA
>CM072518.1:8556952-8594452 GCA_036898135.1 Oncomelania hupensis | reverse complement strand
AAGAAGAATCATTGACGATGTGTGCAGCCCAAGTTCTGGTACATCATAGTTGCCAATGCTTTTAGCAAATGATGATGACAACGACGATGATGATTACGAAGATTAAGGTTAAAAGGGGGAGGGGGATTATGATCATTGTGATAGAACCGATGGGGAAGCTGACGAATGCAAATGTACTGTAGTGACACAACGTTTAATAAAGTCTTATAGATTAGTTTTGCTTGTGGTCGCTGCCATCATTGTCATTGTCATAATTGTAGCAGTCGAAGAGAGAGAAAGAGAGAGAGAGAGAGAGAGAGAGAGAGAGAGAGAGAGAGAGAGAGAGAGAGAGAGAGAGAGAGAGAGAGAGAGAGAGAGAGAGACAGAGAGACAGAGACAGAGACAGAGACAGACAGAGATTAATAATACGCATAGTCTTGGCGTAGCAGCAAAGCGGAGTCTATCCCTGTCCTACAAAAAGGTAGAGTACCTACGATGTTATCGTGCAGAGACGGGTAGAAAAGTAGGAGCGCCAACATACAGTACTCCACTCCATCTAGGTCTCACGTGGCTGATTAGTTAAGTCATGATCGTTTGTGACACGTCATACACACGCCATAGCTCCATATGTCACGCCCTAAATAAAGTTATATATTTAAATCCTCTTTTCGCGTATGAATAGTTCTAACCTTAGAACTCAGTAGGTCGTGAAATTCTTCATTTTAGAGATGGACATTTTATCATTGCAATCTAACTGATTTTCGGAAATGGAAGAAACTTTCTAGATTTGTTTGGATTGAAAACGAAGTTTAACAACCCGCCATTGCATTGCCCCATCACGACCGTCTGTCTTCTTCTTTTCATCATTGCTACCTAAGTCAACATGATGTATAAAAATGTATACAACAAATGTCTCCTTGTTGTCGTTGTTGTTCTTCTTCCTCTTCTTCTCATCAGTACAACTTCAATGAATCTGAGGCACAAAAATTAATACAGAAAATTTTATTATTTCTTCCTTTTTTACTTTCTTCCTTCCTTCCTTCATTCCTTCCTCCCTCCTTTCTTTAGTTCCTCCTCCTCCTCCTCCTCCTCCTCCTCCTCCTTCTTCTTCTTCTTCTTCTTCTCTCCTTCTTGCCAGTCTAATTTGCACGGGAGCACCATTATCGCCATATTGATAATTTCTTGAGAAAGTCAGAATTCATAAATCCTTGAAATTTTATACTCACCACCAATGTTTACAAAAATTGTTATGACTTTACAATCCAATTTAAAACAACCAGTCTATTTTATTTTAAAAGAGTTTGTGTAGCATTGGTTTATATATTCAAGTTTCAAGATTTAATTTCATTAGCTTGCCCCTTTTGGAGGTTGCAAACAAAATCTTAGCACATATTTCTGTTTGTTTCATATTTAAAAATTAACTGCGTGACCTTCTGAACGCAAAAGGTTATTACGTTACTACAGAACATCAATCTGCAAAGTACTGAAAGGTTGTTCGCATTAGGAGTATTGCTGCAAATTGTAATTCATAAAGTGCGTTTGAGCTATTATTCCTTTGCAGTTAGAATTAGTGCTCTCCGGAGAGATTGTCATACTGTGGACGTATAATTGATAGCGTCATAGCCTAGTCGTATCCATCATCATCATTATAGTGTGATTTTATGCACTCATTCCAGTGGTCATGATAGAACTCTTTGCGATGGAATCCAGATATGGAGTACACGAGAGTACTATTAAAGGGCAATAAAAATACCAGTGTCTAGGTCTGATGGGCCATAGCCACTTGTACGGGGCTGTACAAAGGGGTTCAAAACCTCATTGCCGCTTGTCATTGTGCAATACAAACTACAAGTATGTTTGGAAGGCATGCTAAACAGAACGCTTTGCTAATACAAGGGATGAGGAATAATGATGATGATGATGATGATGATGATGATGATGATGATGATGATGATGATGATGATGATGATGATGATGATGATGGTGATGATGATAATGATGTTGATGATGATATTAACAATAACAACAACAATAATATTAATATATTATTATTATTATTATTATTATTATTATTATTATTATTATTATTATTATTATTATTATTATTATTATTATTACGATCATCATCATCCAAATCAACATTATAATCATCATCATCATTATAAACGTTAGTTTAAAAACACCTCATGACTAATTTCTTTTAGCAAAACGTTAATATTATTATTACAATAATAATAATAATAATAATAATAATAATAATAATAATAATAATAATAATAATAATAATAATTATTATTATTATTATTATTATTATTATTATTATTATTATTATTATTATTATTATTATTATTAAGGATGCTATCACGTGCATTTTCTTCAATCGGACTCAAAGTACAGAAGGCGGAAGAGAAATCATTTTTAGTTTTGAAAATTAGATGGATGATGATGGAGGATGATGGAGGAGGATGGAGGAGGATGGAGGATGGAGGAGGAGGATGGAGGATGGAGGAGGAGGATGGAGGATGGAGGAGGAGGATGGAGGATGGAGGAGGAGGATGGAGGATGGAGGAGGATGGAGAAGGAGGATGGAGGAGGAGGATGGAGGAGGAGGATGGAGGATGGAGGAGGAGGATGGAGGAGGAGGATGGAGGATGATGGATGGATGATGGATGGATGATGATGGATGATGATTGATGATTGATGATGATTGATGATGATGATGATGATGATGATGATGATGATGATGATGATGATGATGATGATGATGATGATGATGATGATGATGATGATGATGATAGTCTTGTTTGGCGCAAGGCGTCCAAAACGAAGAAGGAACCTCATCTATCACAATCTATTATCTTCTCCGATCATGAAAATGCAGGCCATGAAGTAGAATTGTTATGTTTTGGCTGCTGAACACCCAGCCGGAATTATATATAAAACAAAAATTCACGTAGTTTTTAAATGGTTTAAACAATGGTTTATTCACTTCATTTTGGATCTGACAAATATATAACAAATACAGTAACTTGAATACACAAAAGGCGAATCTTAAGTAAGTGCATACCTGGACGAGTTACAATAATCTGTGTCAGTTAAGGCGGAATAGTTACATCATTGAGATACATAATACATTGCCATCAACGCAAGAACAGTAACGATGGTAAGGAAAGCATAATCATAAACAACATACAAGTGAGTTACAAAAGATATACACAAGTGTAATAACAAATAAATGCAGAAACAAATGGAAAAAGGTAATGAAATAATAACAAAATAATAGCGATAGATTCACTAGGAACGAAAACACCACATTTGCGGCAAGGAGTTTGCGGAAGGTAAGTAGCACAGGCGCTTGTATCAGGACACGCGAGCGCCTATGCCTGTGATGCGTCTTCCTTTGGTTATCTGTATTATCACAAGTATATCAACTAACAAGTTAGCATCTCCCTTCTATGTCTCTGTCGACGTGCGCGTACAACCGGTTGCTTCCCTTTACATGCTTTGAGCTCCATAGAGCGTCATCGGCCTGAAATAATTTTTTAGAAACTTCAAAACCCAGGGGAATTATGGGTAGGGAAATCCTTTTCTGAAATGACGTCGGCAGGACTCTTCGCGATTGTCTTTCCTTGGTGCATGGCAAATGAGACACACCGAAAATGGGGATGTTTTAGGGGGGACTTCCGGTACATGGCTACTATAACAAGCTCTGAATTCTTGCTGGAGAGTTTTTAATTTCCTGTTAATGACACATAGCTATGACCATCAGCAGAAGTGGCAAGCGAAAACAACAGAATGCAAAGGGAATGGAGAATGACCTGCGAATCTGCTCCACTCCTCCTGAATTAGCGATGGCCTCTGTTCTGACGGACATCGAACCTGAGCCAAGCCAGAACGTTAGCGGTGCCGTTGAACAATCCACGATTATAGCCATGGCACCCGAAATCATGAGTGCTGTGTGCGAAACCCGTGAGATCGTGGCATCGCTATGCAGACGGATTGATTCTCTGGAAGAGATCATACGGAAGCAAGATCTGAAAATTAGCGAATTGCTGACAAACGCGAAGCAGACGACGCGAGAGACACCTAGCAACGCGCTTTCTGAGACATATGCACAAGTTGCTGCATCCTCCCCATCCAAATCATGCACAAAACAACAATCGAGGAACGGTCCGAGCATCAACTCCACGTCTCAGCTTTCCAAAAAGGATAAATTAGATCTAAAGTCAGCGAGATCGAAAAGAGATAACGTCAAAGCGCCGGTTTCGTCACCAAGCGGCGCATTTTCTGCCGATGACGTCATCAGTAAAGAATGCGGAAATGCTGTCATTTTCCACGATTCGGTGCTGGCAGGCGTGAAGGAGAAGAGACTGGGTCAATCCTATGGTTTTGAGGCCAAGAAGGTGTTTGCACCTCTCATCAGTGACCTGGTTCCTGCCTTCTCGTCTGTCAAAGATCATCCACTGCCTGACGTGATCATCGTTCATTGCGGCATCAATAACTTGAAGAAACAAGATGCCAAATCAGCGAGTCATCAGTTTGTCGAGGCCATCAAGACGATCATTTCCAGCAGCCCGACATCCAAGATCGTCGTGAGCAAGGTCGCCCCGGTGCTGAACTTCAACCTTAACAGTAAGAAAGAGTTGTTCAACGCGATGTTGATGACCCAGCTGGCAGACCACAAGAACATCTCATTCGTCAACAACGACAACGTGCCCTTCTTTGCCATGCGCGATGGTGTCCATCCTACGAGGAGAGGCTCCAGTACTCTAGCGGGGAACATTGGCCGCCAAGTTGAGCGACTGTTGTGGAAGAAACCGCGGAATTCTGCCCGGCGCTTCAACCGGTCTGCAGATCCCTTTCCTGTTTTTATTTTTATTGGAGAGGTAACTTTTTTCCACACAGCCATCTTCCATTCCCTGCCTGGCAGCGCTGAGGTCATCAGGACGATTAGTTGTGATAAGTCATAACATAGTAGTTCCTATATAAAGAGCTGAAAATATATTACTCTTTATTTGATGTTTCGGTTTCATAATCTTTAGTTTTTCTCAATCTGTTAATGAGATACGAAAAGTTTACTGTTTTTCAATGGAATTGTCGTTCTGTATCTACTAACTTACAATATTTGCAACAGCACCTGTCTGAGAAAGATTATCACGCCTTGGCTTTACAGTCTTTGAATGTTAGCAACAGAAAATTGCCTAAACTAAAGGGTTTTTACTACCCACCTGTTATAAACACTGACACTAATAACGTTCAAGCTGCGGTGTATATCCGTCATGATTTGGAGTATAACATCCAATCAACGTCTTTTATTCAACATCAAGATGTTCATTCGGCAGCAATCAAAGTGAAACTTAACAAAGATAAATGTGTTAACGTTTTTAAGTGTTTATTTTCCAAAAGGCACAAACAACACAAACACTGACTGGCTGAAAAGTTTTGACTCATCTGAGTCATGGTTTGTGTGTGGTGACTTTAACACACATTCTCCTTTATGGGACAAAGGCTGCAATTCATGTACAAATAATATTTTTTGTGACAACGTCATCGATTCTAATTTGTTGATTTTAAATGACGGTCGTATCACTAGGATTCCGGATGTATCAACACATCGGCCTTCCGCTATAGACTTAACTTTTACCACATTAGACCTTTATTCGGACTGCATGTGGGAAGTGGAATCTGACTCATTAGGCAGTGATCATTTGCCATTGATAATAATATGTGACAGCAGTGTTGAAATTGATATTGCAGAGGATCCAGTGCCAAAATATATTTATAGCCGCGCAAATTGGCAAGATTTTCAAAACGTTTTATTATCATATGACACAAACTTTGTTAATGATGATGATATACATGTTGCATATAACACATTTATAAACCATATTCATAATGCAGCTTCAAAATCTGGAATATTTGCAAAAAAGCAGTAGATGAAAAAAAGGAGGCTTATAAAACGTGGTTAAAAAATCGAACATCACAATCCTTTACAGAGATGAAAAGAGCTAAAATTAATTGCAACAAAGTAATTGCCTCAGAGAAACAAGCTTTCTGGTCAAATTACTGCAATTCTGAAATAAGTAGTTGTAAGGATTCATCAAAAGTATGGAAAAAACTCTCTGAAATGCAAAATGGGTATAGACTTCCCCAATGTCCTTTGAAAATAGATAGCAATAATTTTCCCACACCCTAAAAAAAATCAGAAGCATTTGTGAAACATTTTGTTACGATAAGTCATTCATCAAGTCTACCTTCTAACATTAAAGAACAAAGAGAACAAGAAAAAAAGAGTACAAAGTATGAGCCGCCACTGCCTGATAACAATATGTACTTTAATTCTGAAATTACCTTAAAAGAATTACAAAATGTTTTGAGAAAAACGAATGTTCAAGGGACGCAACCAATGTTTTTCTATGTTGGTAAAATATCATGGAATATATTGTTGGATTAAGCAAAGCGATACTATAAAGTATTATGTTAAAGATTATAGAATGTTGAAGTTTAGTTGTTTAGGTTTTTTTTTTCTGGAGGAACAAAATAAGATTGTTTTGTGAATTTTAAACCTTGTAGATAACGTGGATGCATTTTGATGTTTCTATTGCAGTGTGCTGACAATGGAAGGGAGATAATTCATTGTTTAATATGCAGTAGTTTTTATTTTCAAGTATGTAACGCGTAAACCGAGTTGTTTGCAGGTTGGGCTTTCTTTGGTTGTTCCGGTGCACTTTATGCACGCTTGCTTATGCGCCCGTTCTCCTGGCCTTGGGGAGGTGCAGTTCGGACTGAGGAGCAGCACTGACTCTCGGAGCTCCGTCCAACCCTCTCGGCAACTTGCAGCCAGCGTAACGCCGTAATTTAAGTTACGTTCTTTCCGTCGTTATTCTCAATTGAATAGACCTTCTTCAGGCTGTTTATAACTCTGCTGAAGGACTCAGATAGTTTTGACTTGAAACTAATGAACTGGGAAAAAGAAACTGAATCAAGTGACAATAATTTGCTGCAATGTTTGTGGTTGTTGAGAGGGGAGTCAGTTGCCTGCTGGTCTGAAGTGGAGACCAAATCTGAATGTTATTTGTGTTGTATGTTTGCATTGTGAAAGAGAGGGGAGGGGAAGATTAATTATCATTGCTTCGATTTTGTTTGTTTGTTCGTTTTTGTATGCGAGTTATTTCGAAATAATCATTTTATAAAAACTTTAGATCTCTTATGTTTGAATAGTTAGAGAGAGAGAGAGAAAATGGGGAAACATGAACCAAGCATGCATTTCCTGACATGCAAAGTCACATTATGGGAAATCTCTCGTGACACTGATCATGCTTTTGCACTGCACTGTCTTAATTGATATTTACTTACAACAAAAGAAAATATTGTTTACTACATTTGTAGATTATAAAAAGGGATTTGATAATGTACAGCGTAATAATTATGCTTTGGGAAAAATTAATCAACAATGGTATTTCTTGAAGAGTTTTGATAGGGATCAAAGATGTGTATCAAAAAGCTAAATCTTATGTTATAAGCCCTAATGGTATATCGCCTACTTTTTTTTTATATGTAATGCTGGAGTGCGGCAAGATGACAATTTATCACCTATTCTATTTTCATTGTTTCTGAACGATTTAAGGTCTTTCCTTGCCGAACATATTGATGGTTTATCGTTGCCACGGAATATTGGTAATGGGTTCAATTTCTCAGATGTTGACCAGTATTTTAAATTTTTTCTGTTATTATATGCTGATGACACAGTAATTTTTTCAGAGTCAGCTGAAGACATGCAGAAAGCTCTAGATGTTCTTATTTTATATTGTGCGAAGTTTGGTCTGTGTATAAATATTGCAAAAACGAAAGTTATGATTTTCTCCCGCGGTAAAATCAAAGTTGCCGGTCTTCAAGTTTAATGATGTAACCCTTCAAATAGTTTGGGAATATAAATATTTAGGCACTCTTTTTCATTATAACAATAAATTTCAAAAGAACTTGAAGGCCCAGAGCGTTTCAGATGAACGTGCGATGTATATATATGTTTCATCATGACATGTTCTGCCATACGTTTTTCATGCATTGGAGAAAAACAATTTCAAACATTTTCCAAACAAATAGAACTTTCACAACAAAGATAAACAGACAATTTTGAATTTCAGTTCATACTTTTATTTTTGTGTTTGTTGTTGTTGTACTCAAAGATGAAAAGCTATTACTATTGCTTTCAATTACAATTCAACATCTGTACTCAATATAAAATACTGACTGCTGCTACTCAGAACCTTCAAATTGCTTTTATGCAGAAGATATACCTATAGAATAGTCTTTCTTTTTCATTTAGCAAAAGTAGAATGTAGCATTGAAGCATACATTTTATACAACTCTGAAGCTGAGATGTGCATCACTTTGAATATGAACATGAATAAAGGCCCAAAATTAGCACATTAACATTATTTTCTTGTTATTTATTTTAACCTTTAGCCAGAACACTAATTACTTAGTTATTCAATGCTTATAGGGTCCAGCGGACTAGATGAACCTAATCAGGACCTCTCACAAACATTATGACACCCCATAGGCAGCGGAGCAGGAGGGAGGGGAGGGGAGGGGGGTTGCAGGGAGGCATGTACTATCACAAGTATCCCAATTACTTTGCCTATCTGACCTGAAATTTTATTTTTTTATTGTCATGAACCTGCCATCACCCCCCCTCCCCCCCCCCCCCCACGAATCCTCCGCACCCCCCCCCCCCCAATTATTTTTTGGTTCCGCCACCCCTGCACCCCACCACATCTAAGCTGCGCTGAGGGCGTCAGCTCTTCGCTTGATTTATCACCCCAAGTTTACTAAAATGAGTAATAAAATTTATCAGAAATAACTAATATTACTTAAAAACATACATAAAATAGCCAGATAGGCAAATAACACCAAGAGATCACAAGATCATCCCAGTGTGTACAGGTAACACTACCCAAGCCACCACAGACAGGCATTACATTACATTACATAATTGTTGCTTTAGGTCCAGCGGACTCTTCCGAGCCAAATCAGGACCGGACAACCCCCAATCCGCATAAAAGATCTGCTGAAACAACCCTAGTGGGAAAACTGAATGCCCTCCACCAGCCAGTCACTTTACAATAAAGACATCCCACGCAGGGGACGGCTGAGGCTTCACCCCAACTTATCGAACCCCCGTTTACAAAAAGAAAATAGAATACAAACATCATTATAAATTATCAACAAAACACATACATATAAAATGCCTACATTGCTAAATAATAACATCATAGGAAGCCCTAGTGACCACCTGGCAGAAAGCGTCCAATATTCCCAAGCTGATCCAACAGACCTCATACAGAAACAAGGAGTCTTGTCCCGGAAGAGTTTTCAAGAAAAAAGGTAAGAGAATGGTCTAGCGAAGAAGACGATAGTATAGCAGATTGATAGAACAGAGCAGGAATGAGAAAGAGCAAATGAGAAAGACAGCGACAGTGGGAATTTAAAGCACTAAATTTCCAGAAAGTGGGGATACTATTTATACTGAATCCCCCGGCACCCCAACGGGGGTCACAGACAGGCAAGATAATCAGAACATCATAACAGTGCAAAATGAGTTTGATGGGAAAAAAGCCAGGTGAATGGACCATATTGGCGGCTGGAAGAAAGTAGACGGCAGAAAAAGGAGGCAAAGATAGAAACACAGAGAGAAATTGGAAAGATGACATTTCAAGCATTACATTTCAAGAAAAAAGGGACACTATTTATACTACCCCCAGTCGACGCTGCCATTGTCATTATCATGGTTCAAGGCGGGGTGGTCTTTCGTAGTTTCCTAGCCTATTACTCTAAATTATGTAGCCTCCATCCTCAAGCACCGACGGCTCGTTTTGTTGGTCACAGTAAACAACTGGTCTCTCAAAGTTCCCCCCCCCCCCCCCCTTTTCCTCTTGCCAGCTGCCATCGTATCACGCTCTACATGTGCCGAAATGTACTCATTGACTCGAGCATGAACAATTTTCCTCGTCCATTCCGCAAAGAATATCTGTCGAAGGTGCTGGCTGTAGGTTGGGAAAACGTCGGCTCCCAGTTCATTTGCCATTTCCAAGATGTCTTTGTCAAACCCCACCAGCGGAGTGCACACCTAGTAGAAACAAGAAAATTGTGAGAATCAAGTCAATTTTAATATTGCATCACAGGTTCACCTAAATACCAATTTTTACTTTTTGGGGGTGGGGGTTGGGGGAGGAGAGGGGTGGGGGGTGTGGTGGTTGCCAACATGAACTCTGCACGTGATAAAATCCAAGGTAGATTTTGTATCAGGATGTACAATCTTTAGTGTATGGGCTTGTGAACACGAGATCTTTTCAACTTCCAACACGGATTTACCCTACAATGTTTGTACAAAATACAATGTTTCAGTTAAGATAAGATAATAGTAATACAACTTTATTATCTTTTACAAGAAAATTTTCTTTGCCAGTACCACTTATACTATAGAGTCAATAAACGATAGTCTTGAATGAAGTACAAACCAAAGAGCATGCATAATAAGAAGTGTGAGTTAAAAAGAATACGTAGGAGAAGTAACAAAAGTGGAATTATTATTTGGCGCACACCAAACATTGGATTAGGCCCACAAAAAATTTCTGTTTACGACCGCCCCTAATGTTTTGGCTCGACCCAAAATTTGTGTTGGGTTCGTCTGGAAAAAAAACTATAATGAGATATATACCTTTAACCGTACCTGCAAGACGTTCTTTCCATACTTCTTGAGCGTATCATCATTCACATGCTCCTCAGTCAGTGTCAACACCTTCTCGACAAAATACTGCAGTGTGGGTTTAGGGAAAACCATTCCTCCATCCACATCACGCATGGCCAGGTCAGCAGGCAGGTCCTTTTCCTCACTGCTGCTCATCCGGGCAGCTAGTGTCATTTGGTCAAGTTCTGCCGCCTCATTCATTGCAGCAGTCCCTGAACAAAAATAAACATTTAGAACCAAAATGTACAGAAAACAATATAAATCATTGATCATAATAGTTTTTTGAGGATCCACATTCCCCGAACAATGAAAATAATAAACATCTTTAATAGAAAGTCGCTTGTAAACGTGTGTAATCCTCATCATGTCTCATCGTGTGTTGAAATCGAGACGTGCAGCGTCAAGGCTCTCTCTCTCTCTCTCTCTCTCTCTCTCTCTCTCTCTCTCTCTCTCTCTCACTCTCCACGCTACGACATGATCAATTTATTGACATCTTTGCAGGAAAAATAACTTTTACATGGATGTGGAGGGATAGGGCCCTAGGCTAGGGGGTACTTAATTTCTTCAATTTCCTTTTCTCCAAGTTGCCTTACCAATTTGTCGTTTCCCAGGAATTCTCCTCTGCTTGTATTTCTTCCACATCTCCCCCAAACATCCTCCGCCAAACGTGAGCACAGCTCGGTGACGACTCGTATGTCCTTCTTGTGTGACAATACTACTAGTAATACTTTTACTAGATTTATTGTGAGCTGAAACGTTGCTGTCCGTTTCTCTGTCTCCATCTTCAAGGACGCTGTGGATACGTTGGCCAACAGCAAAAACACAGCGAACTAGGAAAAACAGCACGGCACAGTCCTGAACATTGTTTACCTCTGTCTTTTTATGAAACAATGGCAATAGTTGTCCACAGTCGGAGTGAAACCGAAACTGAAAGCTTCCAAAAGCCAAATCCTTCTTCAGTTTCTTTGCTCGAGCAAAGGCAACCTCATAGTTGTGGAGCACTTCGTCCATCATAACTCCATCGCTGATAATACTGCTGACAAGTTTCTGCCTTTGTTCACTACCAGAAATATGCAGTTCCTCTCCCAACTTTCGTTTCATTTCAGCCAGCACATCTTCGCGAGACATGGCGTCCATGGCTTCAACCGTAGCTAGTTATCAGTTACTTCCCTTGAACAGATTTCCCAGAATTCTCTATTCTATTTTTAGGTTTGGGATACTCCCGTCTCAGCTAGTGGCTAAAACCAAGGGCAACGGGACCATCGCACGTCGACTGAGGGCAATACGAGATGCTAACTTGTTAGTTGATATACTTGTGGTATTATAGATAACCAAAGGGAGACGCGTCACAGGCATAGACACTCGCGTGTACTGATACTAGCGCCTGTGGTAAGTAGGTACCACCGAGAGAACAAAAAAAGAGACAACAATCTTTAATATCTTTCGGTGCAAAACAGCATGATGGTGTGCACCCACTACCAGACAAAAAGGTAAGCTAACTAGTTACTATTAGTGAAAGCGGTAGTTTTTAAATGTGTTTTAATCTTCAAACATTGTACATTTAAATGAAAATTTAAGTATGGAAACCAAAGTTCAAATCAGTGACATATTCTAGAGTTAAGACTAGAAATAAATCGACCCAATGATATTTGTGACATTTTGAAGGTGTGAATACTTACTTGATAGTGATCTTCATAATTAGATCGTTGCGATAGCATCATCGATCAACTTCGGTACCACGCAGTTCGTACAATTTTATTTAACTTCTTTTTTTACCCCCGACCCGCTGTTAAAATTCTATAAATTTGAAAAGTTTGATGTCTTCAGTTTCTGACATCCACCTAGCAAGAATGGTTGTGTAGAGTAACTCCAGAATGTAAATATGTCAGTCATGGCGAACCGACACATAAAGATTTATGACAATTTGAAGGGGTACATTTATTATCATTAGGCTATCATTCTGATCACTGTAATAATATAGCCTATAGAATAGCGTACATTTGGCAATTGGTTTTGACGTGATCGTGAGGCATGAAAGATAGAAACCTTCCATTGTATATTTTGACAGAATTTGTCTTTAGATCGAGGCACTTTAATAGTTTAATAGTGGTCATAGCTTAGCACGTGTTGTTACTGTTGTCGTTGTTGCAAATGCTGTTGTTGCCGTTGCCGATGTTGTTGTTTGTTTTCTTGCTGGTGTGTTTGTTTCGTTGGCATCTTTCCTTTTGCGTTAACAGAACAGTTGAGTTGTGAGATGCTTTCTAAAATTGTGTCTGCCCTGCGTCAACTTTTAAAAAAAACAACAACACTTTATTGACAATTTTTGTCGGGAAATTCTGTTCCACCTCCCCTGGGGGAAAACGTAGTCGCAGCCTGTTGCGCGCCCAAACCCAAACTACCTAATATTAGTTGTTGTTTTTTTTTTACTTTTGCTGAAGGAGCAAACTGGAGTATACGGAGAAAAAACCTCCCGAGACGTTGCCCTAGTCAAAAGTAAATAATATTTAGAACAACATAACGCCCAGATGCTGGATCGATCCCACACCTGTCATGCCCCATTAGTTTCTAGCCTGTGGACAAAGCAAGTTAGTCCCGCCCATGGATTCTTCAGTATATGGATGCGCGGCTTTCGGCGAGAAGGCCCGAAGTTCTCTGCTTCCCGTCTTTTTTGGACGTGTGTGTTCCAAACTTCCGGTTGCTGAATGGCGTACATGTTTTGATAGTGATATTTTGACCCTGTTGACATGTCCGCCAAACGTCGCCCTCAGGGCAGTTGCTGCTGTTTCGCCGTAAACTAAAAGAAATAAGTCAAAAACAACGATAGATTAAATATATACACTACTAAAGTTACAAATGTATCATGAAAATGTCCATGATAAGAAATGACTACAATCTACATCTCTACCTTGGCTCGCAAGTTTTGGACTAGGGAAGCACGGTGGCCTAATTGTAGAGCTTTGGCTTGCGGATCTGAAGGTCCCGGGTTCGAGTCCAGGCCAGGGCATTGTGTTTTTACTGCCATTTCCTACTCCTTCGGCTGATAGTATAAACCGAGGTCTAGTCTGTGTCGCATACATTCCATCATAACGGACTTTAAAGATCCTGACGCTCATGTCCTAAACGGGTGATTGCCGGTAACAAGAACACACCCAGCATGCACCTTGTGGAATCATTTTCCTCGAATACGGGGTATCCACAGTATTACGAAGAAGAAGAAGTGACAATGAGTGAATGACACGTCAATGGCGGTCTCTCCGATAGTGGTATCGGGAGGGGGTGGGGGGAGAAGCAGACAGAGAGACAGAGACAGAGAGGTAAGGAGGGCAAGTGGTTGCAGTGTGGGTGTCCATGCGTGTGTGAGTATGTAAGAGAGACAGAGTATGTAAGAGAGACAGAGAGAGAGACTGAGAATAAGGTAAGGTTGTTGTTGTTGCATCAATTTTTATTCATCAGATTAACATAAGTTGTACTGATAAGGTAAGGAGAGAGGGATAGAACTTAAAGATATTAAAGATAGTAGTCCTTTTTGTTTTGTTTTGTTTTTTGTTTCTTCCGTGGTACCTACCTACCTTCCGCAAACTCCTTGCTGCAATTGTGTGACTTGTTTTTCTCGAACTACACTATACCATTTTAATTAATGTTTCCAATTCGTTACTAGTGAATCTCTCGCTATTTTTTGGCTATTATTTCATTACCTTTTTCCATTTGTTTCTGTATTTATTTGTTATTACACTTTTGTAACTCACTTGTATGTTGTTTTTGATAGTGCTTTTCTTCCCATTGTTACTGTTCTTGTGTTGATGGCAATGTATATGTATCTCAAACTATTCCGCCTTACCTGACACAGACTATTGTAACTCGTCCAGGTATGCACTTACTTAAGCTTCGCCTTTTGTGTATCCCTGTTACTGTATTTGTTATGTATTTGTCAGATCAAAAATTAACTGAATAAACCATTGTTTAAACTGGATAGAGAGCGAGAGCGTGCAGTGTTTGTGTGCGTATGCGCGTGTGTGAGTGTATGTGAGCGCGCCTGTGCATAATTTTGCAACTAAGCAGTCTACTCAGCTGACAAACTCGATCTGAGGAAAACAATGAAGAGGAATCGAAGTCCTGTCTTGTCTCAAACACCACCTTTATCTGTAGGTCTAACAAGCGGGGATAGTAACAAAATCGCTACGAGATAATCGAAAACAGGCATAGCTTTTGACTTTATAGTTTGCGTTCCAGTTCGGAAGTAGACGTCGGCAAGGATATATATGTCTTCGTCAATGCTGAATTCCTCAAACGGCAAACACTACTAGCACCCAAACCACACACACAGCAAACTGATAAACACACCGACAACTCGCCCATACACAAGAACTAACACACTGAATAAACACCGTACAGCCATCTTAGTCAAGAAGTGAGAGAACGTGCGATTTACTTGTATTTTGTAGGAAAAGTTTACTCACTCTTTCTCCTCCTCCCCCTCTTCGTCCTTCTTCTCTTTCTTCTGCCTCGTTCTCCCCGTCCTTATCCTACCTCTTCAACTTCTTTCATGGCCAAAATGCAGTTCCTGCAAGTTTGCGCATGCTCAGAAAATGGGCGGTAGATTGGCCGCTTAGTGCCCTTTGATTGCCGTGACTAAATACTGCCCCGGTTGACTTCCTCGCGCGTTGGGAGGGAAAAGCTGAAAGTTCAGGTGTGAAAATATTTGAAATAGGATCCTGTCCAACAACAGCAAATTTGACTTTAAAGACGGAAAGCCTGGCTGGGAGAGCTGAGTCATTTTTTGCCCCCTTCTATATTAGAGAGAGGATAGGAGGAGTGGTTTCAGAGGGAGACAGAGAGACAGGGACAGAGAAAGCCAGAGACAGAAAGAGAAAGAAAGATATAAAGAAAGAAGGCAGCTCGAGGGAGAGCGAGAGGAAGGGAGTGTGTGTGTCTGGGTGGGAGAGAGGGAGACATAGAGAGAGAAGAGAGAAACGGAGAGACAAAGACACAGACACACACAGAGACAGACCGACAGCTCAGACTGACATTTTATCAAAATCAGCGTCTCTTTCCCGCTCCCAAATTTCGGGGGGGGAGGGGGGGGGGGAAGGGGAGGGAAGTATTTCACAGTCCCACCATCCTCCTTATCCTTATGCACATACCATACGGTACCGTGTTAAAATTATTTTCATTTTTATATAATCGCTCTTAGACTTACAGATTCTCCGGCTCGAGTTACAAGTTTGCCTACATCCTTTAATGCTTTAACCCATCGCCAAACGCCGATAGTCTATCCCCATAACCACATAACATGTCACAAACAATTTAAGGAGCGTCGATAAACAGATTACGAAGAAACACGAAGAAAGGCTACTGTTCCTAATTGATACACGAAGTTCACCAGTTGTGTGTGTGGGTATGTGTGTGTGTGGGTGTGTGTGAGTGTGTGTGCGCGTGCGTGTGTGAGAATGTGTGTGAGTGTGTTTTTAAGATCGTTGTTATAGAACGCTTTTCAAGCTCAAGAGCTACTGGAGACTCTGGCAGATTAAAACAAGGAAACACAGAATAAAATGCTACTGTTTTGATGGAAACAAAACCTTCAAAATCCGTTCAGCTCCGCCCGATCTGCCTTTTGGATGGCACTTGAGTTTGTAACAAACTCAAGCTAGAAATGCCAAACTTGGCGATTTGCTCTCGACCTTGAAAAGCTACCGTACTGAATGAACTCACATGGGCTGTTCTATAAATTGATTCTGCCGCTGTTTTAGCCCCAAACCCCAGGTTTTAGTTCGTTAACTACTACTACTTCTTCTTCTTCTCGAACCTTCTGTTTATTCTCACGAAGATTCGTCTTCTTTTTTTGTTCTTCTTTTTTTTTTCTTCTTCTTAAGCTTATTCTTCTTTCTTTCTTATTTTTTCTTCTCTTCCTTTCTTTCTCTGTCTTCTCAAAATGCTTGTTGCGTTCTCTTCGTATACTGTACTCTGATGATGATGATGATGATGATGATGATGATGATGATGATGATGATGATGATGATGATGATGATGATGACGATAATAATAATGATGACGACACACGATGAAGATCACAAACGATGACGGCGCTCCTTTTATCGTTACACTCTCCTCCTCCGTCCTTCTTTTTGTCTGCAGTAATCTAAATACAACTAAAAGTTCTTCTTATGGTCTGCAGTATTCTAAATGCATCTAAAAGTCCTTGTTATTGTCTGCAGTACTCTAAATACAACTAAAAGTCTCAAGTTAACCTAGCAGCTTTTAATAAAGAAAAACCTCACCTGTCTTAAAGTTCTGACCAAATTGGTCTGGCCAATCTCCTAGTTTTCGGGTTTTATCTCAGACCCGACACCTTCCGAATCTTCATGTTTGTGTCCCCACCGTCTCCGTCTACACCACGGGTTAGATCAGCAAACCGTGTGGCGAAACTGAAAACAATGTGGCACAAACTCATACAGTTGCTATTGCACTACAGGTTTGCATTTAGTTACGTTGAGAATGAGAGGCCTGGAGAGACAGGCTGCAGTGGTCAAGTGGGAAGATAAGCGTATTGAAGGTAAGCCTACACACAGAAAGAGAGAGAGAGAGAGAGAGAGAGAGAGAGAGAGAGAGAGAGAGAGAGAGAGAGACTTTAAACTTTAGACTTTAAACGTTTATTGCAATTACAACATGTTACAAGGATAATAATTTTAAGCTTACAGCTTATTCTTACAATTAGTCCTTGTTTCAGGCACCCACTCAAGCATAATACATTTATACAATCAATTAAACCTGCCACATGTTACATATATAAGAGTAAACTATAACAATTTCAAAACAAGAACTTGTAACATATCTAAACGTTATCTAAACAATATAATATTATACAATACTAATATGGTGATCTGTGGGTGGAAAATTTATGAATTTAAAATATGATTAAAAAGCACTAATTTAAATGATTTGATTGTTTTGTTTTGTTTAATGATCTGAGGAAGTTCATTCCATAAAGACGGTGCTCTGAATCCAAAACTAGTCTTATATAGATGAATTCTTGGTTTAGGTAAGAGATAATTTGGGGAATTATTATACATTTGATGATTTAGTTAAATATCGGGTTAGATAGTTTGGGGCAATATTGCTGTGAACTTTAAACATAAGCATGATCATATTATATTGAAATTGTTTATTTAGAGGTAAAATATTTAATTTTATAAATTTTTCATCTGTTGAAATAGTTGTACAGTTAAAATTGATTCTGTTGCCCGTCGATGCAATAAATTAATTTTTTGTATTTCATTATGACTAGCAGCACTCCATACAGTAGAGAGAGAGAGAGAGAGAGAGAGAGAGAGAGAGAGAGAGAGGCAGACAGACAGACAAAGATAGAATTAAGATATGATTATGCGGCTCAGTTCAAAATCAAAAAGAACAATAAAACTTCTTTTGTGGTTTGTGTGTGTATGTGTGTGTGTCTGTTTGGTTTTCCCTTGTTGATAATAGAAGAAGAAATGTAAAGGTGTCCCAGTAGCCTTTAGATCGTTGAGGAAGGGACGCGTTTGAAACATCCTTTTTCTCTAGGCCAACTTAATGAGGGCGGTGCCAATGTCCTCTCCCTCGCTGCTTTACCTTCCAGGTTTCTAACAGATCCAACTACCCATTCACAGCTGGGTGGACTATGGTGTGTCGTGCGCTTATTTCAACCTTTTTTGTGTGGTTTGGTGGTTGCCTTCCAGAAACGGTCACCCATCCAAGTACCAACCCCTCCCAACGTAGCTTAGCATGAAACATGGCTAGCGTGTGCCCAAAACGCGACATTACTGCTCCACCCGATGTTACCTTTGCCACTGTCCAAGTCTAAGTGTCGGTGATCTTTTTAGCCACTTGACATCATCGGGTCCTATACTCAGCACGTCACCAATGATGAAGTCCGACAGACCATCACGCAAGCCATTAGACAACATGATGACATGCTCACAGTGGTGAACAAACGGAAACTCCGATGGTATGACCACGTCACCAGAGCATCAGGACTTGCAAAGGCCATCCTTCAATCACGGTGCAAGGAGGCAGAAGAAGAGGGCGACAGAAAAAGAGGTGGGTGGACAACATTCGAGAATGGATTGGCTTGACACTGAGCGAAGCCATGAGGGTTACTGAGGACAGAAAAAGATGGAGTGCGCTGGTTAAACGATCATCTGTGGTGCCCCAACGACCTTCGAGTTACGGGATAGGTTAGGATAGGATCATCGGATCAAATGCGCCAAACAGGCCAAACAGGAGAGGCGACAGTTTGGCAGAACCACGGCTAAAAGTCTGCCAGGGTTTCCTACCTTGAGCCAACCGGTCCACAGTTGTAGTACAGTGAGAAGTGAAACTCAACTCCCTCCGACACGTCAGGCTCTCGACACCTCGGCCCCTTGCTCTTCACACACTTTTTCTACACATTGTATTCCCCTGCGGCCGCGATACGCTCTATATTAATCTCTTCTGGGAAATTTTGTTCGGGGTTAACATTTTGAATAGAGGATTCCTAAGCTTGTGGATTCGAAAGCAAATCTTGCACTGAAGGAGTTTTTTTTCCCGAAGGTCGGGTTTTACCTACGTTCTTCAAGGTAGGCCACCTCACCACAATCTCTTAAGGCACCACTTTCATTCCTAAAGCTGATGCATAAGACTACAAGTTGTTGTAGTTCAAAAAGTTTAATTTTGTCTTAATCCCAATGCTCTCACCTTCCTTTCCCTCCCGTTCTTCCTTTGAAACTCTTAATCGTAACCCATACCATTCATTAATTTAGTTAACATCTGTTCACATATGTGATTTTAGACCACAGTCATTCTCACGCAGGGCAACACAAACACATAATCAAATCTAACAATTTAAAGTTGAACTATAATCATAAAAAGCACGAAACTTTACTACAAAACGTGTACCACCTGCAGACACGTAAATTATAGGGGCAATATCTATTATTGCCGGGCTATGAAACAAAATGTCAATGTATTCTTGACTCTTTACATTGACCTTCTTTTTGTTACATAACAGAAACAAAACAGGACATTCATATAACAAAACAGGACATTCATATAAAATATGTTTAACAGATATACGTTGTAAACAAGCACAAACTATAATGTCTACAAATTCCTCTATAATGAATGCTTTAATTTATCAACTTCTACTCTTTTTTTTAATGATATTTTTTTTTTTTTTTTTTTTTGATTTTTTTTATTCACCATAAACATATGACACCTTTATACATTCTGTTGTTAATTCATTAGCACGGCGATGTTTTAAATTTAAAGAGAGAAAAAGAAATGAGAAAAAAAAATAACCTTAAACATAAAAAACGATCATAAAGGAAAACACGAAAAGAAAGGGAAACAATATTACATAAACAGTGGCCTGTAGAAATGCCAAAGTGTTTCAAACTGCACATTTTGCATGGATAATGTTGCATTCCATCTGTCAATGTCATATCTAGATTTAAGCACTTTGGTAAACCCGATTAATGAAGGTAATTCCTGCTTAAATTTACAACTATACAAATACGATTTTGCAAGCAGCAGTATCAAATCAAGGACAGCGTCTGTCTTAACCCTTTCATGACAACCAAACAATATTAGTTGTTCATCCAGCGCTAAGTTATGGACAATTTCACATTTATTATTAATTAATCTTTGAAGAGTCATCCAAAAATTATTACTAACGTTACAATGCCAAAACATATGCTGAATATTTTCTTTTTCTGATTTACAAAACGTACACAGGTCATCCTCCAGCTTCCCCATTTGTTTACCAATAATATTTGTACCCAAAATTCTGTGAACAATTCGTGTTTGTAACCACTTTAGTTTAATGTCTTTAATCTTTGCCAATGTTTTAAAAATGACTTTCCAATTAAGATTGCCAAAAATTCGTTCTTCCCATTTACTACAGCAATTTGGATGTATCCCGTCTTTTATCAAAATGTCATAATAAATTTTAGCTCCTTTAAGAACAGTGCAAAGAGTTCGTTGTGCTTTACTATTTTCAAATTTTGCTTTCGCATTTTTTAATGAAGTGCAATTATTATTTTTTATAAATTCCTTAACTGCGTTTAAGCACCCTTGATATGACAGAAAGTCAACCTCAATATTGTATTTATTTTTAAAGGCATTGTGGGTATAAAAATTTCCAGTTTCTGTAAGTAAATGTTGAACTTGAAAAACTCCTTTATTAACCCATATTTGACTGAAGAACGGCTGCTCGGCAATCAAAATTTTGTCATTACACATAAATGGTTCACTGAGAATCTCCTCAGGTTGATAATCATTAATTCTTCTGCCAAAGTCCAAATAAGCATTAAAAACATCACACCAAAAACTATTAACATTTACAAAGTTACGCACTGCAGATCCTAATTTTTCTAACATAGTTGTACGTTTATCTGTATAATGCAAAATACTCTTCCATTTTTTATTGTTTAACAAAAGTTTTCGTATCCATGTCAATTTTAAAGCATTCATAAATTTTCGCACGTCTGGAATACCAATTCCTCCATTTTCAAAATTTTTTATTGATGTTTTCCGGCCTATTCGGTCTTTTTTCATGTTCCACACAAATGTGAAAATGCTTAACTGAATGTCATTTACAACTTTGTCTGGAGGATTAGGAAGTAAAATCCACAGATGCACAATTTTTGACAATATCAATGACTTTAATACAGCTATTCGTCCGAGTGGGGTTATTTCTCTCTTCGACCATATTTTATACAATCTTTTTATTTCATAAAATTTATCCTCAAAGTTTATCTTAACACATTCTTCTAAGTTATTTGTAAACCAAATCCCCAAAATTTTGTATTGTGCTGGATTCCATTCCATTTTTAAATGAGGCATATATATCACAGGAGAATTCTTTCTGCTACCAAGCCATATTGCACTAGATTTGTCCGAGTTTAAAGCTAATCCTGAAATAGCTCCAAATGAGTTAATAGTACCTACAGCTTCAATAAAAGAATTCTCATCTCCCTCTAGTGTTAACTCTGTATCGTCAGCATATTGGACAATTTTATTTTCTATTTCATTTATTATTATGCCTTTTATGTTTTTATTTTTCTTTATTAAAATGCCCATTACTTCAACACAGAGAATAAATAGGTATGGAGACAACGGATCGCCCTGTCGACACCCTCTGCTAATGTTAAACCATGGTGTTGCAGATCCATTAACAATGACTGTAGACTTAATGTTAGAATAAAATGTTTTAATCCAGTTACATATGTCACTGCCAAAGTTATACATTCTCAAAATTTTAAACATGAAATCCCAGCTCAACGAGTCAAAGGCCTTTTCAAAATCGAGGCATAGCAATAATCCAGGCTTATTAGTCCTATTTAACAAATCAATTAAGTCATAAAGGAAGCGTACATTATCACCTAAGTATCTATCTTTCATAAAACCTGTCTGGTCTTCGCTTATTAAATTTGATAGGATAGTTTTGATACGATTTGCTATACAAGCTGATCCAATTTTATATGAAGTATTCAAAAGAGAAATTGGACGCCAGTTCTTTATTAACTCTCTCGGTTTATCACCTTTTGGAATACAAACTATAACTCCTTCCTTTTGTGTTATTGATAATTCTCCTTTAGTGAGACCTTCATTGAGAGATCTCACCACAAAGCCACCTAGAACTCGCCAAAAAACTTTAAAAAATTCCACTGTGAAACCGTCACTTCCAGGGCTTTTACCATTATTCATATTTTTTAAAGCAAAACTTGCTTCATCAAGATTTATTCTTCCCTCGAGGGCTTCTTTCTGGAAATCACTTAACTTTGGCATTTCCTTTTCAAACATATTCTTATCAAACTCTTCTACTTCTCGTTCAGAATAGAGTTTTGTATAGAATGAGTTAACTTCTTTTGCTATTTCTTCTTTATCTGTTGTAGCTTCGCTATTGGCTTTTGTTATTTTAGTTATTTGTTTACTGACATAATTACGTTTCTCTAACGAACAAAAATACTTTGTAACCTTTTCTCCGTCTGCAATCCATCGAGCACGTGACCTAAGTAAAACTCCCGCCATTCTTTTCTCCCTAATAGCAATTAATTCTTCTTTGTAACTATTGTACTCGATCCTGTCGTCGTCTGTACTATTTTCTCTTTTCTCAAATTCTTCTACCTTTGTCTCTAAGTATTTTTCTGTTTCTATACTTTCTTTCTTTTTTTTACTAGCGTAAGTAATAGTCATCGCCCTAATTTTCATTAGTAACGTGTCAAGAAACAGTTGATCAGAAATAAGTAGTTGAACTTCATTGGTAGGCAATTCATCAATAGTAACCCTATCGTAGGGTGTAGCGGCATATTCACCTGTAATTTCTTTAATTAGTTTATTAACTAGCTCTAGATATGTTAAATCCTTTAAAAGTGACGAGTTAAATTTCCAAAAGGTAAAATGTTTATCAGTGTGACCTGCGTTGAGTTCTAAAGTGACAATTGAGTGATCCGTACGGTAGCCTGGTTTTATATCAGCATCGACAACGTAGCTAGAAAGTGTGTCAGCAATTACAAAAAAATCTAACCGGCTCTGTTGTATTGGATTATTTCTCCGCCAACTGTATCTTCGAAGTTCAGGGTTCAATTCGCGCCATATATCAACTAGATCTAAATTAGACATTAACATTTCAACTCGCTGCTGGGCTTGTTCATTATTATTGTGTTTGTAGTTAAAGTAATCTAACGAAAAATCCATAACAAGATTCCAGTCACCTCCGATAATTATATTTTCACACCCCATTCTTCTTAAAATTGTTTCAATATTATCATAAAAACCTGGCTCGTCTCTACTTGGTCCATAAACATTAACAATAACAAACTCTTTTCCCAACATTTTAACTTTGATCATGAGAGAATTACCATCTGATCCTTTTATCACTTTAGTAACAGTAAATTCAAAATCATTGTTAAAGAGAACCGCCACGCCACGAGAATTGGTAGTATAAGACGCAAAAAAACATTCATAACCCCACTCAGACCGAACGTATTTCTCTAGGTTTTCATCAAAGTGCGTGTCTTGCAACAAAAATATCGAATACTTTTTCTGTCTTAAGTAGTGAAACACATCTCTTCGTTTTTTCATTTCCCTTAATCCTTGACAATTCATTGACAATATGTTTATACCCATAGTATGGTCAATAGGCTAGAAATGTACAATGTACAAACACAGAGGCCTAAACACAAGCACTAGTTGTAATATGTACACACACACACACAAAATAAAAAAGGACCAAAAAGTAGAAACAAACAACTATAATTGTGCAACAGCTAAAATCACACAATTAGTTATTAATTCAAAGATGTACAAAGTACAAGAATTAAGTCACCGAATAGACAACATCCAAAGAGAAAACATGTCTCAACAGTCCGCTGAACATAATTATAATATTATTAATCCAACCCTGGCTTTAAACCATCATCAGAACTATTTTATTACTGTTGCCTAAAATCTCGGCAAGAGCAACTAATAGCAACCTCAAAGAAGGGTATAAACAATGACAAAGAAAAAGCCATATTATATTATCATCATTTGTAAGCATATAAACCAAAAATACATGCATCTTGCAAAACATTACTACAACAAACAATCCATCATGTACAGCTACCTCACTGTCAATAACGATTACTAAACTTGTTTATTTTGTCATCGACTACACACTAAATCTTCCAGGTAAGCACAAGTAAGCCCAGATAGACTAGGCCACACACCGTCTTTGGGTTTGTGTTGCTCGTGTAAAAAAGTCCGTGCTATAACTAAGGCAACGCAGATATCCTGGGCCCGTATGCGATTTCTATGTTAGGTCATACTGTGTCTTCACATGGGCTATAAACTTTGTCAATTTAATCACAAAACAGATGTAATACCAATGTAAGTAATTCACAGGTATCCCATGTTCTGTCCTGTTTTATTCCTCGAATTATAATTCTTTATATAGTCAAATGTAGTCAAATTTATCTCACAAGCAGCTGACAGTGCAATTAAATCTATAAGTGTTATTTCACACTGCATCATACTAAAGAATTACACAGCACTGTAACTGCATGCAAAAGGTTACTTATTTGTAACGGATGGCCCCTCCCCCCGGACACCAAGTGTGCGGAGCGGCTCACCGTTCAGGGCTTGCGTGAAGAGGCTGTCTAGGTTGGCACCAAGGAGCACCCTCACAATGGCTCCGTTCTTGACTTTCGCCAAGATTTTCCCGCTGGATGACCACACAGACATGGTGGCCGAGTGGTTAATGGCCTGCTTCAGTAGATTGTGGTTCGAGTGGGTCAGATCCTCGTCCACGGAGTATCCCTTGCCTTTCAACCTTCGTCTATGCTGGAGGATCTCGTCACGCTTCTTCCTGTCGAAGAAGCGCACAAGGATCGACCTTGCACGCTCACCTGGCCGGCCAGCCCGATGAGCCACTTCAATGTCTTGAGGATTCGTCGCCACTCCAACTTGGTCAGTGAAGATCTGGCACACTTTTTTGGTACAGTCTTCTTTTGCAGTTTCTGGCACCTTGTACACCCGGAGGTTCCATCGTCTAGAATACTGTTCCGACTCATTCAGGGCCCTCTCCAGCTTACAGATTCTTGTCTCGTGATCATTGAGATTTGCCTCGTGCCTAGAGGTTTTCCCCTTCACCACCTTCATCTCCTTTTCTAAATTCACTGTCTTACTCTCCACCTCCAACATCTGCCCCTCGACCTTATCCAGTCTTTCCCTCAACTGTCCATTCATCTCAGCCACTTCAACCCTCATCCTCTCAACGTCCTCTTTTGTTGACAAGGTATCGATCTTCTTCACAAGTTCTTGCACCATCTCTTGCAACGAGTTCTCAGACATATTTATTTTCTTGGGAGCAGGCTTATCTGAGGAAAAACTCAAGTCACTTTCACTTGTAGAAGAAAGGTACCTTTTCCCTGCCGTTGAAGATTGAAACTGAAAGTACTTGCTAATAGTTTGATTTTCACCAGCTGCCATCACTTATTCACAGTTACTGTCTAATGGGCTATTCAGGCTATATTGACTCCCTGCACGCTGTCCCACATTCACCTGCATTCACCTGCACTGCATTGTAACATGTACACTGCCAGGCCTATAACACTGAAACATGTCGTCAATGTTCACTCAAGAAGTGCCATTCTGCTTCAAACGTTGTTTCGGCGACTTATCTTGCATCATTTTATACAAATTTCATCTTACTTGCCGCGCCGTCCCCACCTGAACACCACAGTATAACTTTTGATATGCACAGACCACAATAAAGACAATAATTTGTTGAAAATGTCAGAGCGCAAATCTCTGTGTGTGTCAGCTCGGTCACGGCCGATAACTCCGTTTCCTTTTTTTAATGATATTATTATTGTGCTATATCGTGGAATGTGACGTAGCTTTCGATGATGACACTTAAAATAAAAAGAATAAAAAACCAAGTTGTTTTATAGTTTTGCAGCTGCTGGAGTTTCGAATCTCTATATTATACTTGTGAGATCTGTGGCCGTAACCCACTAAAACACTGTTTGTAAGTTGGGACGCTCCAGGTATATTTAGGTTGCTCACCCTCTGCACCCAGATTTACATGTCAATGGCAATACATGGGTTGTCTCGAAGTAGTGGAAATCCAAAAGGTTCAAATGTGCATGTGTGTGTGTGTATGTTTGGAGTGTGTGTGTGTGTCTGTGTACGTGTGTGAGTGTTTGCCTGTGTGCGCTAGTTTGTGTGCGATTGTTTGTACGTTTGTGTGTGTGTGTTTGTGTGTACGTGTGTGTATATGTGCGTGCTTATGTGTGTGTACGTGTCCCTGAGTGTGTGTGTGTGTGTGTGCTTGTGTGTGTGTTTGTCAATAACTGGTATGCTGCGTGAGTTTTAGAAACAACTTTTTTTCAGTCCAGTTTTACATTGGGGAGGCAATTCATATTAGAATTAGATTCAAACCCTTAACCTCTAACACCGCTAGCCCGCAACAACGACGACAACAAAAAGTTGATTCGAGGAAAATAAAAAGCCACGCATTTCAAGGGAGTTGAACTCGGATAGTCGTGATCACATGTCTGATGACCCGGCCACACTTGTGTTACGCTTATGAATTCCTTATGTATTTCCTTGCGTACTGGCTAACGTAAAAGTTCACAAGGATAGAGCATGTTTGATGTTTTCTGCAAAAATACATAAGCGAGGACCAATCAGAAGCGAGAATGTGACGTCACGAGTTTAGAGGTCAACCTAAACTCCTCTCACACGCATGATTACACGCAACACATGTGGTCTGCTACACACGCCTTGTTGAACTAAAGGTAGTTGAATTCACTTTTTGCTGTCGATCTTTTGTTAAAGTTGGTAAAGTTGTTTCATATTAAAGTCAAATCGTAAAAGAGTACATTACATCGTCATGAAAAAGTGCCTTGTTGTAGGGAAATTACAGCTAAGCACGTTTATAAATTCGAACCGGTCCGTCATAAACATGACGCCACTAACTCCGACCCAATGCATAAGCCGTCAAAAGCAAGCCAAATGCGGCCACTGAACTCATAAGGCGTGACCACCCGTCTAATTTCCGGTCAGTGCAAAAATCTCATAATCCAATGCATAAGCCATAAAACGTCAGCCAAATGTGGCCAATACTTAACCACTTGGCCACGTCTCTTCTGCATTGGCTTTTTTCGGCAATCTTAAGATGCCATTCTTAAGCGAAATCGAATCGAACCCGCAAACTCTATCATCGCTAGCCATCCTATTGAGTAGCGAAGAAGAAGAAGAAGAAGAAGAAGAAGAAGAAGAACAACAACAACAACAACAACAACAACAACAACAACAACAACAACAACAATGTGGAGCCAAAACAAAAGTCTATGTCACGCATTTCAAAGAATTGAAACCAGACAGCTGTGATGACTTGATAACCACTTGGCTAGGTCTCTCCTGTTTTGACTTTTCTCTGCGATCTATTTAGCGCCCCGTGCACAAAGTTTACATCTCGGTTCAAAGTGGACAACCGTTAGCTTTGCTAAATGTAGAGTTTTAAACATTTCAGGACACTTTTTGTTCACATTGTACGAAAATATAGGAACGTAATGTTTTGTTGTTTTTTTTTAAATAAGGGGGGTGGGGGTGGTTACAATGTGTGTGTGTGAGAGAGAGAGAGAGAGAGAGAGAGAGAGAGAGAGAGAGAGAGAGAGAGAGAGAGAGAGAGACGACTATTGCAACTCTCTTTTTTCTGGTCTGCCTGCTTCTTCCATCCACCATCTGCAAGGTGTTCAAAACGCTGCCGCTCGCCTCATTCTCATTAAAAAAAAACACAAATCTGACCACATTATTCCACTTCTTCACTCATTCCACAGGCCTCCCATACTGCAAAAAATTATTTACAAAATTTGTCTTTTCTGTTACAAATATTTCCCTGGCTCCGCTCCTTCATACCTTTCCGATGATATCCAACGCTACACTCCCTCTCGCAACTTGCGCTCTTCATCCGACAGACTCCTTCTCAGGATACCCCGCCACAAATATCCTCTGTTGGTTCTAGCTCTTTTCTGTCTTTGGACCAACTGTCTGGAATTCAGTACCACTTTCTCCCCGCAGCATACCGAATATCAACACCTTCAAAGCAAACCTGAAAGCTAATTTCTTCTCTAAAATCTTCTGTCTTCACACCGTTTCTTCCATATCGCCTCATCCCTTTCGTGCGTGGGTGCGCGTGCACGTGTGTGTATGTGTTTGTGCGTGCATGTTTGTGTATGTGTTTGTGTGTGCATGTGTGGGGAATCATTTTGTTTATTATTGCCTCTCCCCCATTCCGCTTTGATTTGGCCTGCTCCTCCCAGCCATGTATGTGTATGTATTGTACTCATGTTTAATGACTATGTGAATGCGTGAGGGTTCACCTAGAACTGTTCCTTACTAGGAAAAGCGCCTTATAAATATTATTATTATTATTATTATTATTATTATTATTATTATTATTATTATTATTATTATTATTATTATTTTGAGATTGATTGATTGATTGATTGTTGCTTTAGGTCCAGCGGACTCTTCCGAGCCAAATCAGGACCGGACAACCCCCGATCCGCATAAAAGATCTGCTGAAACAACCCTAGTGGGAAAATTGAATGCCCTCCACCGGCCAGTCACTTTACAATAAAGACATCCCACGCAGGGGACGGCTGAGGCTTTACCCCAACTAATCAAACCCCCGGTTACAAAAACAAAATAGAATACAAACATCATTATAAATTATCAACAAAACACATACATATAAAATGCCTATATTGCTAAATAATAACATCATTGGAAGCCCTAGTGACCACCCGGCAGAAAGCGTCCAACATTCCCAAGCTGATCCAACAGACCTCATACACAAACAAGGAGTCTTGTCCAGGAAGAGTTTTCAAGAAAAAAGGTAGGTCACGGATCTAGCGAAGAAGAGTATAGTATAGCAGATTGATAGGACAGAGCAGGAATGAGAAAGAGCAAATGAGAAAGACAGCGACAGTGGGAATTTAAAGCACTAAATTTCCAGAAAGTGGGGGTACTATTTATACTGAAACACCCGGCACTCAAACGGGGGTACTGTTGCCGCAGTGAATCGGTCAGTTTTCAACTGGGGCTTTCACTTTTCCCTGTATAGGTTAGAACAATCTACAGTGGCAAGATTGCTCATGACCCCAAGGGGTATTTTTATGAGAGAGAGAGAGAGAGAGAGAGAGAGAGAGAGAGAGAGAGAGAGAGAGAGAGAGACCGTCGACGGTGTCGTCGTCGTCGTCTTCGTAGTGTTCTCGGAAGTACATTCTACCATACTGTTCCAGAAGCAAGGAATGCCTGTTATCGACTTTGCATGACCGCGGAGAAATGGTAGACGGTTGATCCAAATGATCAAGTCTACCTCTTGAGGTGCTTCACCCTGTGTCTAATGTGTATAATTCCATGCTATCACAGTATTAATGCATTGCACTGTTCCATGCTAACTGCATCCCTTTGTTTCTAGTACAAAACCAATAATTACTCCAGCAACCTCAGTCGCAATAGCAATCCCAGGCCATGTGCTACATCTCCTTCGGTGAAATCCTAGCAATGACCTTGACTCTGGCAGTGGCGGTGGCCTTGAACCCCAGCAGCCATCGTAGTATAGATGCCCACTTGAAAAATTTGAGATAATAGAGGTGACGGCGGGGCCGGGTAGCTCAGTTGGTAAGAGCGTCTTGCTAGTAATCGAAAGGTCGCTGGTTCGAATCCCGGATTGGTCAACGTGTGATCATATTATTTTCCCCTTTACCAACAACTGGCCCGCTGGTGTCAGTATAAATCGGTCCAGTAGTCACCTATATGCGAAAGTGTCGTGTGACTATAATCTACAAACAACAACAACAACAACCGTGCTTCCTTTTTCACAATCATTGTCAGTTTGAGTGCCACGTTTACGGATATGTGTGAGTGTGTGTGTGTGTGTGTGTGGGTGTGTGTGTGCGTGTGTGTGTGTGTGTATGTGTGATAGCGTTATTGTCGATGGATCTTAATCACTGTAGATATCATCATCATCATCTTTGATTTTCAGTTTGTGTTGATGTTACAAGTTTATTGCTTTAAGATTTTATATGCAAATGGACACTGCACCAAGAATTTCCTTGCAGGTGTTTGTGGGGACAATAAAGGTTCTGTATTCTGTATTCTGTAAACAACGAAACTCGGAGCTCTTAATTTGTCTACACGTGAATCAAGCACTGTCCTAATTACTGATGGTGGAGATATACACTGATCGTGATGCCAGCCCCTTAGTATTGATGGTTAAGATATACCAACAGAGCCATGGCACGTTCTTTTATCAGTCTTCAATGCTTTGATTAGGGGTAGATCTATCATAATTATATAATAACAATTCAATTTTGTGCTAGTCTTAAAGGTCTCACTCCCCAACCCCTCCACCCCAGTATTTGTTGTTGTTTTTTTTTTGTAAATACCAAGTTTGAAAGAAATCCATCCATTGGTTTCAGTGAAAAGTGCTCAAATGTCACTTCCGGACGGACAACGCCAAAAACAGTAGTTACCGAGCTTGGGAACGAAGAAGAAGAAGAAGAAGAAGAAGAAGAAGAAGAAGAAGAAGAAGAAGAAGAAGAAGAAGAAGAAGAAGAAGAAGAAGAAGAAGAAGAAGAAGAAGAAGAAGAAGAAGAAGAAGGAAAGAAAGAAAGAAAGAAAGAAAGAAAGAAAGAAAGAAAGAAAGAAAGAAAGAAAGAAAGAAAGAAAGAAAGAAAGAAAGAAAGATACGGCGTCTACACTTTATGCAAACGAACGGTCAACTACTGTCAGTCCCAGACTCAACACCGAGTATCAGGCACTACAGAGGTTTACCTACGCCTCGCCCATCTCAAACACTAGGCATGATAGACACTCAGTATGAACTGTCTCCAAGACCTCGCTGACCGTCGTAGGACACTTCCGCCAATTAGAGTGACCAAGCACCGCGTGGTCAGCCGATCTGGACTTCTCTGTCAACACTTCATCGTTGTCACTGTAAACAAATCCACAAACCTGTTACGACTAGGCCAATGTGAGGTCCGTTCTTGGCAAATCCTCCTGTTATGTAAAGCTGTATTTTCTTCTCAGCGATCTGTGGACTGCTATTACTGCAGAAGACGAGATAAAAAGAAGAAAAAGGAGATTAAAACGCTGCGGAATAAAGAATGTTCTCTATAGGTATGTATTCTGCTAAAATGCTTCTTCAGTAGTTAAAAAGCCAAATGAGAGTTCTCATGATTGGGCGGTAAATCCAGGAACAAAGTGAATATATTTCGAAACAAGACCTAGAAAGGGGGAAGAGAAATTACAGGTGTGAAGAGGGTAGCCCAAGAAGACAAACTGGAGCACTGTTCGGACATCTGTTCTGTTTTTAAAAGGTTGCCGGTAATCGACAGCTGTCAGAAGAATCAAGGTTACCGAATTAACTCTTTGTGGCAACGAAATTAAAATGGATTATACTTATAATGAAACAGGGCACTTTCCAACTCAAAGAACTCCTAAAGGTGCTGGTCGAACGAAACAGAAGCTTACTCAAGACAGCCAGCCTTCAACATCCAGCACCATGAATATCATTTATTCTAGGATCATTTCTTCAATAATACTAAAACTTATTATTATTATTATTATTATTATTATTATTATTATTATTATTATTATTATTATTATTATGGACCCTATTATTTTGATCTAATGTGACGTTCTTTCTCTATTGGTTACGGTCTAGGAACGTCAGATTCTTTAATCTATCATAATTGTCAAAACTTACGAACTATAATGGACTGGTTGTACCAGGTCGTACCCTTTTGATCTGTTTACCTGTCAATCTGGGTCCCTTTGTTCACGTCAGCACGGACTAATTGGGCCCCGTCACCTCCTTTTGTCTTTCAAGGGCTTCCTAATTTCTTTTTCTTGTATATGTCCTGTAGGTTTCTTGCTTTTTTCCCCAAACACATGGACAGTAAGCCAAGAATTTCCCAAGAAGCTTTTCGAGGGATTTGGTGTAGGTAGGTAAGCCTTGTCATATTTGGAGGAAATAAAGGAGGTAGAAAAGAAAATGGAAGTAAAAGAGAAATTATAGAAAATGAAGGTAGAAAACAGACCGGTAGAAGAAATAAAGAAAGAAAGAAACGAACGAACGAAAGAAAGAAAGAACAGAACAATTAAAATAAAACATATTGTCATTAAGGAAAGAAACAAAGACAAAAATGAAAAAGAACACGAGAAAGAAAAGAATTGGATCGAGAAAAAATTGTTAACGGCACGAGCGAAATCGAGAGAGAGAGAAAGAAAGAGAGAGAAGAAGAAGAAGAAGAAGAAGAAGAAGAAGAAGAAGAAGAAGAAGAAGAAGAAGAAGAAGAAGAAGAAGAAGAAGAAGGTGATGATGATGATGATGATGATGATGATGATGATGATGATGATGATGATGATGATGATGATGATGATGATGATGATGATGATGATGATGATGAAACAGAAGATGAAACAGAAGAAGCAGCAGCAGAAGAAGCGTAAGAAGAAGATAAAGCAGAAGAAGATGATAAAACCCTCAGGAAAAAAAAAGAAGAAAAAAAAGCATTCAGTAGCTGGAACTATAAACGGGGAAAAAACTTAAGGAGTGAAAAAAGTACTCCTCGGGCACTCCAACATTGTGCTATCAAGAGTGTCAGTCTTTTTCACGGCTACCTTCTTCGGCCATCTGGCCACTATTCAATGTATTCATCTGTCTAACTATTTGTTGACTCGCTCGCTTGGTTGGCAAACAGTTGCCATGCACTTAACCCTAATCCCCATCTCGTAGTACTGTATGCCCTTTTTCTTTGCTTTGTGTTGCAGTGTTTACATTTGTAACTGAGCAGAGAACTCATCTCCCACCCCACCTCCACCCCATAAAAATAATAATAATAAATAATTAAAAATGTCGCTCGATCCAGAACAGCTGTGCGACTATTAGGTTCTCTTTTTCTTGTGTACAAGAACAGAGCAAACAACATAGCAAATCATTCAAATGTGTTTCCAGACACACGAAAAATAAGCCTTTTTAAAGGTGTTAATTTTCTTTGTAGTGCTGCGATTCGGCTTTATCCTAACGAAGCACGAGAAAACCTGGAAATGCATCCCCCATCTAAACTATCTGCAAACAAAACAATTATGCTGCATGTGATGGGTAGGGGGGGGGGCGGTTTTGGTCCTGTCCCCGTTTGACTCTCCTGTGCAGTGCTTTTTGCATCTGATAGATAGGTGGGCGGTTTTGGTCCTGTCCCCATTTGACTCCCCTTTCATTGTATTTTACATGCATTTTGTTAGGGGACCTGTTTTGGTCTTGTCCCCGTTTTACTCCCATGATTTTGTCTGATGAGATTACTGACGCAGTCTTCAATTGCTCCTTTTAATAGGCTAGAGGGGGGCCCGTCTGGGCCTGACCCAATCTGACTCTCATCGGTTCTAGATTAGCCCCCCCAGGGGCCGTTTTGGCACATCTAAAATTGTCCCAGAATGACTCCCGGGAGTGCATCTGGGCCAGTCCCAGATTTACTCTCTGTTGCATGGGGGGCTGTTTTAGGACAGACCCACTTTAACTCCCGGGAGTCATTCTGGTACTGAAAAATGTGCGCCAAACTAACTCCCGGGAGGCTGATCTGGAACACAGTAGAGTGCATAACATCAATTGTTCCTATGTAATCTTCATTCCCCAGAGAGTGATTTTGGAACAGGCTGGGGTCAATCTGGTCCAGGACCAGAATAACTCCCGGGAGTAAATCTGGGACGGCCTGGTTTTACTCCCGGGTGTTAAATTGGGCCAGGGACGCTTTCGGCACGTTACACCGGGCTTATGTCATTTCACACAAGAACTCCGGCATTTGTGACTATGCTTAATTTATTTCGTTCCACGATATATAAAGAGGTATTATCTAGTATGTGTTTAATGGTTCTTATATAGCGCACTTTCAGCTCAAGAAAGCTGCTCACGGCGCTGGCCGACACAGGATCTTATTTAAGACGCCCGCACGAAAACCTGTTCAGTCTTCAAAATAGACGCGGCAATGACCATATTAGCGAGGTGTAAATTTTGTCTTAGTTCCTCAGCAGCTCCTCGTTAAAGACTACAAGTGTCAGAATGAGCAAATACTCACCCGTCCACTAAATAAACTTCTTCCACCCGTAACCCCCAAAGTTCACCACCCAGGCAAGCTTACAAGGTTTGATTTTTAAAGGAGACCAGTTGTTTTGGGGACTCATGGGAGGTGGATAGCAGGGAGCGCGGCAGGGGAGAGTCTGTACATATGAAGAACGGATTTGACGCGAGGACGCACGCGCTCACGAGTGTGCAGAATGTAGAGTACACGTACACGTGCTGTATACTGATTGTTAAAGGATGCTCGCCGTAGGAATAAATCCCTTCTTTTCTGACGACGCTGCGCTGTACGGATTTATCCGTGCTTTGGCTAGGATGAGTTAAAACGATCCGTGGATTTCAAACAGACGTTTTAACAAAGGTTTTTAGCGGAGTAGCCCGGGAAGTAGCGGTGGGTAGGAAGTTGAAATATTTCTGTTTATTTATACTATTATGCCGAAAATGCAGTCATATAGTCTAGTCTGCCTTTTTTTCTCAATGTTTTAATACTTCATTGGCGATGATTGGAACAAATATGCATATGTTTACTATCTTGCTTTCTTCCTCATCATATACTGAGAGAGAGAGAAAGAGAGAGAGAGAGAGAGAGAGAGAGAGAGAGAGAGAGGTGAGGGTGGGCGAGAGAGAGAAATAGAGGGAGAAAGAGAGAGAGAGAAGGGGGGGAATGGGGAATCCGCATAAGCACACACATTCGCACGTACGCACATCCGCGCGCGCACTCACACACACACACACACAAAATTTACATCCAGAACCCACACCCAACTATCCCGAAAAAAACCAAAACGATGGAGGAACAGATTTTTTTTAAAACTTTTAATCCATTGAGGAAATAATACTAGAAGAAGAAGAAGAAGAAGAAGAAGAAGAAGAAGAAGAAGAAGAAGAAGAAGAAGAAGAAGAAGAATGCTACACGTTTCTATCAATAGACGATTCATCAGGGATGTTACACGTTTCTATCGATAGACGATACAGCCCCGATGCTTGAATCTTGATAAGTGTAACTCGAATTCGTTTATCCACGCAGCCTGTTAACTCAGCAACAATTATGCAGGGCTGGCGTGCATAAACGAACTTAAAAGCCGACTTAGATTTAACGCTTCACTTAAACATGCTACTTAAGTCTAAGTCGGCTTTTAAGTTCGTTCATGCACGCCAGCCCTGGACTCGTCGAATAAAGTTTTCGAACTGTATTCGGCAAACCCAACAACTACATACAAGATCGCTTTACCAAAATCACCACAAAAATCACTGCTCGCAAGCAGACAGCGCATTACTTATTTAGTATTTCAACAATCCAGAGAAACCTCGAACATTCCAGAATGACGCAATAACATCCAATCAAAATAAAATTCGTCACCGGAACTGCGCACTGTTTTATGTCATAGAACATTCCACAATTTAGAAGATTTGCCTAGCTATTACCAAATGGATGAGGAACTTTTGATCGACAACAAACAAGTAATTCCAGACAGTTCTCAACTATGCTGGTACAGAGGCTTGAAACCACCTCCAGAGCTTATGGAATGGAAATAAGTGCAGAGAAGACCAAAATGATGACCAATGGCAACAACACGGACATCAAAGTCCAAGGCCAATCCCTCAACACAGTGCATAGCTTCAAATATTTAGGAGCCATTGTATCAGACAATGGGTCCCGACAGGAAGTCCTCTCTAGGATCGCACAAACAACTGCTGCCCTGACAAGGTTGAAGCCCATTTGTAAAGACAGGACCATCAGTCTACATTCCAAAGTAAGACTGCTGCGCTCCCTTGTCATCTCCATCTTCCTATATGCTTGCGAAGCATGGACTCTCACAGCAGATCTCCAACGAAGAATACAAAGCTTGGAGATGAGGTGCTACAGAAGACTTCTGGGCATTTCCTATACCAAACACATCACCAACGACGAAGTCCGACAGACCATCACACAAGCCATTGGACAACACGATGACCTGCTCACAGTGGTGAAGAAACGGAAACTCCGATGGTATGGCCACGTCACCAGATCATCAGGCCTTGCAAAAACTATTCTGCAAGGCACAGTGCAAGGAGGTAGAAGAAGAGTGAGACCGAAAAAGAGGTGGGAGGACAACATTCGAGAATGGACACACTGAGCGAAGCCATCAGGGCTGCTGAGGACAGAGAAAGATGGCATATGATGGTTAAACGATCATCTGTGGTGCCCCTACGACCTCCGGGTTACGGGACAGGATAGGATAGGATAGGATCTTAACGATATTTCAACAATATCGATCGACGAAAATTATCAACATTATACAAAGATTTTTTTTGCAAAAGCGCAGAATCCAATCAAAGGTAAATATACGCTATCATCGCATGCTTTGCAAAACAAAATAGTCGGAACTATCGTACGCGTCTCAATCGTAACAAAGAACAACAACAACAACGACAACAAAAACAACAAATTGCCTGTAATAAATAAGTAAGTAATAAATTAACAACAACAACAATAACAACGAGAAGAACAAGAACAAGAAAAAACAAAAGGAAAAGATAAGTACCTCTCTGTTTCTGATCTTGCCTCTCATCATCATCGTCGTCATTCCTCCATTTGTTTAATTTTTTTTTTGATTCAGACTACCGCCACCACCCACCCCATCACCCATCCTTACCTCTCCCCTCCTCCTTCCCTCCCTCGTCTCTTATTCGTTAGCAAGTGTCTGATTTTATTTTGTAAGAAGCCGAATGTTTAGAATGAATGCGTGAGTACTGCGCTTTGAACTGATATTGTTCATTGGGAAAAAGCGCTATATAAATATCATTATTATTATTATTATTATTATTATTATTATTATTATTATTATTATTATTATTATTATTATTATTATTATTATTATTTTAAAATACAAAATGCCTACCTAGGTTTTGCCATTTCATCTAGGACAGAAAGAAATTGTTCGGCAAGGACTAATTTGAAGCGGTTTAGAGCACTGAATGTTTAAAAGAAAAGAACGGACAGTGCAATAAACAGTGGACAGATTTTATTATCATTAGTTTTATTACTTTCTCTGTGTAAAACGGCAGTTCGCTTTGAAGGCAGGCCTTATCAGGGGATCTGACGACTGACTGTTGTGGCCTTTGCAGAGATTTTCTGATAGACAGA